>NW_022638175.1:662500-842500 GCF_010993605.1 Petromyzon marinus | reverse complement strand
GAGTGAATGAATCACCGTGTGAGTGAATGATTGAGTGAATTAATCACCGTGTGAATGAATGAGTGAATGAATCACTGTGTGAATGAGTGAATGAATCACCGTGTGAATGAATGAGTGAATGAATCACTGTGTGAATGAGTGAATGAATCACTGTATGAATGAATGAGTGAATGAATCACTGTGTGAATGAGTGAATGAATCACCGTGTGAGTGAATGAGTGAATGAATGAGTGAATGAATCACCGTGTGAATGAATGAGTGAATGAATCACTGTGTGAATGAATGAGTGAATGAATCACCGTGTGAATGAATGAGTGAATGAATCACTGCGTGAATGAATGAGTGAATGAATCACCGTGTGAATGAATGAGTGAATGAATCACTGTGTGAATGAGTGAATGAATCACTGTGTGAATGAATGAGTGAACGAATCACCGTGTGAATGAATGAGTGAATGAATCACGGTGTGAATGAATGAGTGAATGAATCACTGTGTGAATGAGTGAATGAATCACCGTGTGAATGAATGAGTGAATGAATCACTGTGTGAATGAATGAGTGAATGAATCACTGTGTGAATGAATGAGTGAATGAATCACTGTGTGAATGAATGAATGAGTGAATGAATCACTGTGTGTGTTCTCGCTGCAGGTCGCTCAGCTCTGCGTGCACGTCATGACCACGGCCGCTCGTCTGCAGGTTCACACACCACGTGGTCTACACACACACCACGTGGTCTACACACATACCACGTGGTTTACACTCACACACACCACGTGGTCTACACACCACGTGGTCTACACACCACGTGGTCTACATACACACCAAGTGGTCTACACTCACACCACGTGGTCTACACACCACGTGGTCTACACTCACACCACGTGGTCTACACACACTCACACCACGTGGTCTACACACACACCACGTGGTCTACACACACACCACGTGGTCTACACACACTCACGCCACGTGGTCTACACACACACACACACCACGTGGTCTACACACCACGTGGTCTACACACACACCACGTGGTCTACACACACTCACACCACGTGGTCTACACACACACCACGTGGTCTACACTCACACCACGTGGTCTACACACACACCACGTGGTCTACGTCACACTCACACACCACGTGGTCTACGTCACACACACCACGTGGTCTACGTCACACACACCACGTGGTCTACGTCACACACACCACGTGGTCTACGTCACACACACACACCACGTGGTCTACGTCACACTCACACACCACGTGGTCTACGTCACACTCACACCACGTGGTCTACACACACACCACGTGGTCTACACACACACACCACGTGGTCTATACACACACCACGTGGTCTACACACACACCACGTGGTCTACACACACACCACGTGGTCTACACACACACACCACGTGGTATACACACACACACCACGTGGTATACACACACACCACGTGGTCTACACACACACACCACGTGGTCTACACACACACCACGTGGTCTACACACACACCACGTGGTCTACACACACACCACGTGGTTTACACACCACGTGGTCTACACACCACGTGGTCTACACACACACACACCACGTGGTCTACACACACTCACACCACGTGGTCTACACACACACCACGTGGTCTACACACACACCACGTGGTCTACACACACACCACGTGGTCTACACACACACCACGTGGTCTACACACCACGTGGTCTACACACCACGTGGTCTACACACACACCACGTGGTCTACACTCACACCACGTGGTCTACACACACACCACGTGGTCTACACACCACGTGGTCTACACACACACACCACGTGGTCTACACACACACACCACGTGGTCTACACACCACGTGGTCTACACACCACGTGGTCTACACACACACCACGTGGTCTACATACACACCACGTGGTCTACACACACACCACGTGGTCTACACACACACCACGTGGTCTACACACCACGTGGTCTACACACACACACCACGTGGTCTACACACCACGTGGTCTACACACACACCACGTGGTCTACACACACACACCACGTGGTCTACATACACACACCACGTTGTCTACACACACACACCACGTTGTCTACACACACACACACCACGTGGTCTACACACACACCACGTGGTCTACACACACACCACGTGGTCTACACACACACACCACGTGATCTACACACAGACACACACCACGTGGTCTACACACACACAACGTCGTCTACACACACACAACGTCGTCTACACACACACACACCACGTGGTCTACACACACACCACGTGGTCTACACACACACACCACGTGGTATACACACCACGTGGTCTTCCACACACCACAACGAGCTGCTAATTTGAGGCCGAGTCGACCTAGGGGAGTCCCAGGTAGCGGGTGTTAAGATCACGTGACAAGCCAAAGCTCCCCCAGGTAGCCTCTAACAGGGCTGTAGGGGCAAGTGCTGTTGGTAGTAGCGAGTATCAGAGCTGCCTATGAAGGATACCGGCACTGTGACACACACAGAGTATTCGTTTGTCCAGCAACCACCACGCCCGGCCGCCTTTGTCTCTCCACCCAGCAGCGATGTTTGCAAACACCACCACCACCATCACCACCATCATCATCATCACCACCACCACCACCATCACCACCATCATCATCATCACCACCACCATCACCACCATCATCATCACCACCACCATCATCATCACCACCACCACCACCATCACCACCACCATCATCATCATCATCACCACCATCACCACCACCACCACCATCACCACCACCACCACCACCATGATCATCATCATCACCACCATCACCACCACCATCACCACCACCATCACCACCACACCCGGTACTCATTTGACTCGACCTCGTGAAGGCATCCCAGACTCACACACAGTCACACACACACCTACACACAACAACAACCGCCATTCGCCACTAAGTGGCGGTGACGTCACCACGACGCTTGTGCCAGGCTATGTGCACCCTGAGGCCACGTGAAGTGTCGAACGCCCGCGGGCAGGAGGTCACGGGGCAGACCCAGGTGCCACGGGTCGACTGACTGAGATGACGGGCTGATGCACCACCTGTGCCCCCTACCGTGCCAACCTGCGGTGCTTTAGCCACCTGGCGCTCCGCTCGTTGTTGTGAGCGTCGCTCCTCCACCCTCCGTTGTTGTTGGAGGGCGACTGCCTCCAACTGCCCAGTAGCATCCTTCACGAGCCTCCTCCACAGAGGCCGATCTTGACACCGCTGGTACCAGTCATCGGCAAGTCCACTCAGCTCCACGTCCTCCTGTACCACATCACTCCATCTCCTCTCTAGCCCGTGCCGCGCCCGTTTAGCCCCCTCGATCCGGCCGAACAAAAGCTGTTTCGGCATGCGGTGGCTGGGCATGCGGGCTACATGACCCAGCCATCGCAGCCTTGCCTGCCGGAGGAGCTCACTGATGGGACCTTGCCCAGATCTTTCAAGGATTTGTGAGCTCCTCACACAATCCAGTCTGGTTAAACCCAGGATGGATCGTAGGCAGGCCAGCCTAAATGTTTCTAACCGGCGAAGATGTTCCATTAGGGGGGTCCACGTTTCGCAAGCGTAGAGAAGGGAGGGAATGACCGTGGCCGAGAAGACCTGAAGCTTAGTGCAGAGCGACAGACCAGGTAGCTTCCACACAGCGTTACGCAACCGATGAAAAGATATTGCCGCTCGACTGATTCGGAGTGAGACCTCTGCTGTTAAACTGGAGCCGGCCATAAGCACACTGCCCAGGTATGGGAAACTCTCCACTCTCTCCACAACTGCCCCATCACTGATTGGGAGTTGTGGGGGTGGAGTGTCCGATGGTACAAAATACCCAGGCAAGTGCTTAGTTTTGGTGGGGCTGATGGTAAGGCCCCACCTCTTAGTGGCACGCTCCAGTCTCAAAAGCAGCGTCTCCAACTCCTCCCCTGAATGAGCAGCTATTACCAAATCATCGGCATACATTATATGGTTGAGCAATAGGGAGCTATCCCTTGACTGCACCCGGGCATCGATCAGCCTCCCATTATATCTGTACCATATAGAGATTCCCCCGGTACAGCTATTGAAGGCTTCACGAACTACGTGGTCAAAATAGATGGTAAATAATGTGGGAGTCAGAGGACATCCCTGTCGCACCCCAAGGCTCTGATTCCCGGCCACGTAGTTTTACCCGGGCTCGTTCACCATCATGAAGGTCCTTAATGATCGTGAGCAGAGGGTCAGGTACTCCAAAAGCACGAAGAACGACCCAGAGCCCAGGCCTACTGATGGTATCATAGGCCTTGACCAGGTCAATAAAGCAGAGATGTAGGTCTTGCTGGAATTCCCTACACATCTGCTGTAGCAGACGGACAGAAAATCTAGCATCCGTGCAGGACCGCCCTATCCTGAAACCGCATTGGGGCTCCGCAAGCCTCTCATCAGCGTGCCTGGCAAGGCGATGCTGAATTATCCTTGCCAGGACCTTTCCCGGCACACTGAGGAGTGAGATGCCCCTGTAGTTGTTACAGTCTGTGCAGTCCCCCTTCTTATAAAGGGGGACCACCAGGGCATCCTTCCAATCCTGCGGAACCCGTCCAGTGGTCCAGACTGTTGTTTTGATGTCATATAGGGCAGTCTGTGCACAAACGCCACCCTCCCTCAGCATTTCGCTTGGGAGATCATCTCTGCCCGCTGCCTTTCCTGGTCTCAGACTCCGGATCGCCTTCAGTACTTTCTCAACAGATGGCACCTCAGCCAGCCACTCACAGGGGGTGACTTCTTCCAATATTTGAGGCACCGCAGCCTCAGCAGGGTCATCCTCACCTTGTGCCACGATGTTTTCCTGGCTGAGAGATGTTCCCTCCCCCAGGACCTCACAGAAATGCTCAGCAAATCTGCGAACCTGTTCCTGGGGGTCGGAGATTGGATCACCGGTTTTTTTTTCCCTAATGATGGTAATAGGTGTGGCGCTGCAGGTTACTTTTACACTCACACACACACACGCACAGACACACAAACACACAAACACACACACACAGACAAAGTTGTCCCAGGTAGCGTGCACGGACGGCTCTGTGTGGTACAAGTGCTGCCTGATCAGTGATTCATCGATGTTTCATTCACGTTGATGCGTTTGTCAATTTCCCAGTATCCGGAATCCCTGAAGTGTCGCTTCTGCTATCGATCCGTGAAGTTCATTCGACGTCAGGTGATGACCCTCTCCACTGCTGGATGATTGCCTACTCACATACACACACAGACTCACACACAGACACACACACACACAAACACACAGACTCACACACACAAACACACACAGACTCACACACACACACAGACTCACACACACAGATTCATACAGACTCACACACACAAACACACACAGACACACACACAAACACACAGACTCATACACACACAGACACACACACACAGACTCACACAACAAAGACACACACACACAGACTCACACACACACAGACTCACACACACAGACTCACACACACACAGACTCACACACACACAGACTCACACACACAGACACACACACAGACTCACACACAAACACACACAGACTCACACACACACAGACTCACACACACACAGACTCACACAGACACACACACAGACTCACACACACAGACACACACAGACTCACACACACACAGACTCATACAGACTCACACACACAAACAGAAAGACTCACACAAAGAGACTCACACACACAGACTCACACTCACACACACACAGACACATACAGAGACTCACACTCACACACAGACACAGACTCACACACACACAGAGACTCATTCACACACACAGACTCACACACACACAGACTCCATCACACACACAGAGACTCACACACACACGCACAGACACACACAGACACAGAGACTCACACACACAGACTCACGCACAGACACAGAGACTCACACAGACTCACACACACGCACACACACAGAAACTCTCACACACAGACTCACACACACACAGACTCACACACACACAAACTCACACACACACACAGACTCACACAAACAGAGAGCCTCACTCACACACAGAATCACACACACACAGACTCACACTCACACACAGACACACACACAGACTCACACACACAAAGACTCACACACACAGACTCACACTCACACACAGACACACACACACACAGACTCACACTCACACACAGACTCACACACACAGAGACTCACTCACACACACAAAGACTCACACACACAGACTCACACACACACAGACACACACACACAGACTCACACTCACACACAGACTCACACACACAGACTCACACACACACAGACTCACACACACACAGACTCACACACACAGACTCTCAAACACAGAGACTCTCACACACAGACTCACACACACAGACTCACACTCACACACACACAGACACATACAGAGACTCACACACAGACACAGACTCACACACACACAGAGACTCATTCACACACACAGACTCACACACACACAGACTCCATCACACACACAGAGACTCACACACACACGCACAGACACACACAGACACAGAGACGCACACACACAGACTCACACACAGACACAGAGACTCACACAGACTCACACACACGCACACACACATAAACTCTCACACACAGACTCACACACAGACTCACACACACACAGACCCACACACACAGACTCACACACACACACAGACTCACACACACAGAGAGACTCACTCACACACAGAATCACACACACAGACTCACACTCACACACAGAGACTCTCACACACAGACTCACACACACACAGACTCACACACACAGACTCACACTCACACACACACAGACACACACAGAGACTCACACTCACAAACAGACACAGACTCACACACACACAGAGACATATTCACACACACAGACTCACACACACAGACTCACTCACACACACAGAGACTCACACACACACGCACAGACACACACAGACACAGAGACTCACACACACAGACTCACACACAGACACAGAGACTCACACAGACTCACACACACGCACAGACACAGAAACTCTCACACACAGACTCACACACACACAGACTCACACACACAGACTCACACACACACAGACCCACACACACAGACTCACACACACAAACTCACACACACACAGACTCACACACACAGAGAGACTCACTCACACACAGAATGACACACACAGACTCACACACAGACACTCACACACAGACTCACACACACAGACTCACACTCACACACAGACACACACACAGACTCACAGACTCACACACACAGACACAGACTCACTCAGACTCACACACGATGAAAGTCACACACACACAGACACACAGACTCACACACATAGACTCTCACACACACATAGACTGATGATGCTGATATGGTGCTGATGATGATGCTGATGATTATGCTGATGATGCTGCTGCTGCTGATGATGCAGCTGATGATGATGATAATGCTGATGATGTTGATGCTGCTGCTGATACTGCTGATGATGCTCCTGCTGATGATGCTGATGATGATGCTGATGATGATGCTGCTGATGATGCTGCTGCTGATGATGCTGATGATGATGTTTATGATGCTGCTTATGATGATGATGGTAATGATGATGGTAATGATGATGGTAATGATGATGCTGCTGATGATGATGTTGATGCTGCTGCTGATGATGATGCTGATGATCATGATGATGCTGACGATCATGATGATGCTGATGATGATGCTGATGACGATGGTGATGATGCTGATGATGATGCTGATGATTATGGTGATGATGCTGATGATGATGCTGCTGATGATTGTGATGATGCTGATGATGATGCTGCTGCTGATGATGATGCTGTTGATGGTGGTGATGATGCTGATGATGAAGCTGATCATGATGATGTTGATAATGATCCTGATAATGATGATGCTGATGATGGTGATGTTGATGATGGTGATGAGGATGATGATGTTGATGATGATGTTGGTGATGATGATGGTGATGATGATGTTGATGATGGTGATGATGATGGTGATGATGTTGATGATGATGATGATGTTGATGATGATGATGGTGATGTTGATGATGATGATGTTGATGATGATGGTGATCATGATGTTGATGATGGTGATGATGATGGTGATGATGATGTTGATGATGATGTTGGTGATGATGATGGTGATGATGATGTTGATGATGGTGATGATGATGGTGATGATGTTGATGATGATGATGATGTTGATGATGATGATGGTGATGTTGATGATGATGATGTTGATGATGATGGTGATCATGATGTTGATGATGGTGATGATGATGGTGATGATGATGTTGATGATGATGATGTTGATGATGATGTTGATGATGATGATGTTGATGATGATGATGATGTTGATGATGTTGATGATGATGGTGATGATGTTAATGATGATGCTGATGATGATGCTGATGATGATGGTGATGATGATGATGTTGATGATGATGCTGATGATGATGATGATGCTGATGATGATGCTGCTGATGATGATGGTGATGATGATGATGTTGATGATGATGATGTTGATGATGATGGTGATGATGATGTTGTTGATGATGATGATGCTGATGATGTTGATGATGATGATGCTGATGATGATGTTGATGATGTTGATGAAGATGATGATGTTGATGATGGTGATGATGATGTTGATGATGATGGTGATGATGATTTTGATGATGGTGATGATGTTGATGATGATGATGTTGATGATGATCTTGATGATGTTTATGATGATGATGATGATGTTGATAATGGTGATGATGATGATGCTGATGATGATGTTGATGATGGTGATGATGATGATGTTGATGATGATAATGGTGATGATGATGATGCTGATGATGATGTTGATGATGGTGATGATGATGATGTTGATGATGATGATGGTGATGATGTTGAAGATGATGCTGATGATGATGCTGATGATGGTGATGATTATGATGATGATGTTGATGATGATGCTGATGATGATGATGGTGATGATGATGATGCTGATGATGATGCTGATGATGATGATGCTGATGATGATGCTGATGATGATGGTGATGATGATGATGATGCTGATGATGATGGTGATGATGATGATGATGTTGATGATGATGATGTTGTTGATGATGATGATGATGTTGATGATGCTGATGATGATGATGCTGATGATGATGATGCTGATGATGATGATGCTGATGATGCTGATGATGATGATGCTGATGATGATGATGTTGATGATGATGATGGTGCTGATGATGATGATGTTGATGATGATGGTGGTGATGATGATGATGATGCTGATGATGATGCTGATGATGCTGATGATGATGGTGATGATGATGATGTTGTTGATGATGATGATGATGTTGATGATGATGGTGATGATGATGTTGTTGATGATGATGATGATGCTGATGATGATGCTGATGATGATGATGATGTTGATGATGATGCTGATGATGATGATGATGCTGATGATGATGATGGTGATGATGGTGATGATGATGATGCTGATGATGGTGATGATGATGATCGTGAAGTTGATGATGTTGATGATGATGGTGATGATGATGATGATGCTGATGATGTTGATGATGATGGTGATGCTGATGATGATGCTGATGATGAAGCTGATGGTGATGATGGTGATGATGATGGTGATGATGATGATGCTGATGATGATGGTGATGTTGATGATGCTGATGATGGTGATGATGATGCTGATGATGTTGTTGATGATGGTGATGATGATGGTGATGTTGATGATGCTGATGATGATGCTGATGATGATGATGCTGATGATGTTGATGATGGTGATGATGATGTTGATGATGGTGATGATGATGGTGATGATGGTGATGTTGATGATGCTAATGATGGTGATGATTGTGATTTTCCCACTCCCCCCCCCCCCCCCCAGGGAGCACATTCCGGGACTTTGTCTCAGCGGGTAACAACCACAACAACAACCACCACCACCACCACAACCACCACAACCACCACCACCACAACCACCACAACCACCACCACAACCACCACAACCACCACCACCACAACCACCACCACAACCACCACCACAACCACCACCACAACCACCACCACAACCACTACAACCACCACAACCACAACCACCACCACAACCACCACCACCACAACCACCACAACCACCACAACCACCACCACAACAACCACCACAACCACCACAACCACCACCACAACCACTACAACCACCACAACCACCACCAAAACCACCACCACAACCACCACCACAACCACCACCACCACAACCACCACCACCACAACCACCACCACCACAACCACCACCACAACCACCACAACCACCACCACCAAAATCACCACCACCACAACCACCACCAGAACCACCACCAGAACCACCACAACCACCACCACCACAACCACCACCACAACCACCACCACCACAACCACCACAACCACCACCACAACCACCACAACCACAACCACCACAACCACCACCACAACCACAACCACCACAACAACCACCACCACAACAACCACTACAACAACCACCACCACCACAACAACCACCACCACAACAACCAGAACCACCATCACCACAACCACCACAACCACCACCACAACCACCACAACCACCACTACCACCTCCATCACGACCATCACCACGATCACCACCATCACCACCACCATCACCATCACCACCACCATCACCACCACCACAACCACAACCACCACAACCACCACAACCACCACCACAACAACCACCACAACCACCACCACAACCACCACAACCACCACCACAACCACTACAACCACCACAACCACAACCACAACCACCACCACAACCACCACCACAACCACCACAACCACCACAACCACCACCACAACAACCACCACAACCACCACCACAACCACTACAACCACCACAACCACCACCACAACCACCACCACAACCACCACAACCACCACCACAACAACCACCACAACCACCACCACAACCACTACAACCACCACAACCACCACCACAACCACCACCACAACCACCACAACCACCACCACAACCATCACAACCACCACCACATCAACCACCACAACCACCATCACCATCACCACCATCACGACCATCAACATCACCACCACCACAACCACCACCACAACCACCACAACCACCACCACAACCACCACAACCACAACCACCACAACCACCACCATCAACATCACTACCACCTCCATCACCACCATCACCACCATCACCACCATCACCATCACCACCACCACCACCACCACCATCACCACAACCACCACAACCACCACAACCACCACCACAACAACCACCACAACCACCACCACAACCACTACAACCACCACAACCACCACCACAACCACCACAACCACCACAACCACCACCACAACCACCACCACAACCACAAAAACCACCACCACAACCACCACAACAACCACCACCACAACCACCACAACAACCACCACAACCACAACCACCACAACAACCACAACAACCACCAGCACAACCGCCACAACCACCACCACAACCACCACCACAACCACCACCATAACAACCACAACCACCACCACAACCACCACAACCACCACCACAACCACCACCACAACCACCACAACCACCACCACAACTACCACAACCACCACCACAACCACCACCACAACCACAACCACCACAACAACCACAACAACCACCACCACAACAAACACCACAACAAACACCACAACAACCACCACCACCACAACAACCACCACCACAACAACCAGAACCACCATCACCACAACCACCACAACCACCACCACAACCACCACAACCACCACTACCACCTCCATCACGACCATCACCACGATCACCACCATCACCACCACCATCACCATCACCACCACCACCACCATCACCACAACCACAACCACCACAACCACCACCACAACAACCACCACAACCACCACCACAACCACCACAACCACCACCACAACCACTACAACCACCACAACCACAACCACCACCACAACCACCACCACCACAACCACCACCACAACCACCACAACCACCACAACCACCACCACAACAACCACCACAACCACCACAACCACCACCACAACCACTACAACCACCACAACCACCACCACAACCACCACCACAACCACCACAACCACCACCACAACCACCACCACCACAACCACCACCACCACAACCACCACCACCACAACCACCACCACAACCACCACAACCACCACCACCAAAATCACCACCACCACAACCACCACCACAACCACCACCAGAACCACCACAACCACCACCACAAACACCACCACCACAACCACCACAACCACCACCACAACCACCACCACCACAACCACCACCACCACAACGACCACCACCACAACCACCACCACCACCACAACCACCACCACAACCACCACCACAACCACCACCACCACAACCACCACAACCACAACCACCACCACAACCACAACCACCACCACAACCACCACAACCACCACCAGAACCACCACAACCACCACCACCACAAACACCACAACCACCACAACCACCACCACAACCACCACAACCACCACCACCACAACCACCACCACCACCACAACCACCACCACCACCACCACAACCACCACCACAACCACCACCACCACAACCACCACCACAACCACCACCACAACCACCACAACAACAACCACAACCACCACCACCACAACCACAACCACCACCACAACCACCACCACAACCACCACCACAACCACCACCACAACCACCACAACCACCACCACAACCACCACAACCACCACCACAACCACAACCACCACCACAACCACAACCACCACAACAACCACCACCACAACAACCACTACAACAACCACCACCACCACAACAACCACCACCACAACAACCAGAACCACCATCACCACAACCACTACAACCACCACCACAACCACTACAACCACCACAACCACCACCACAACCACCACCACAACCACCACAACCACTACCACAACCACCACAACCACCACCACAACCACCACCACAACCACAACAACCACCACCACAACCACCACAACAACCACCACCACAACCACCACAACAACCACCACAACCACAACCACCACAACAACCACAACAACCACCACCACAACCGCCACAACCACCACCACAACCACCACCACAACCACCACCACAACCACCACCATAACAATCACAACCACCACCACAACCACCACAACCACCACCACAACCACCATTACCATCACCACAACCACCACCACAACCACAACAACCACCACCACAACCACCACAACAACTACCACCACAACCACCACAACAACCACCACAACCACAACCACCACAACCACCACCACAACCACCACCATAACAATCACAACCACCACCACAACCACCACAACCACCACCACAACCACCACCACAACCACCACAGCATCCAGCAGGTGCCACGGGTCGACTGACTGAGATGACAGGCTGATGCACCACCTGTGTCCCCTACTGTGCCAACCTGCTGTGCTTTAGCCACCCGGCGCTCCGCTCGTTGTTCTGAGCGTCGCTCCTCCGCCCTCCGTTGTTGTTGGAGAGCGACTGCCTCCAACTGCCCAGTAGCGTCCTTCACGAGCCTCCTCCATAGAGGCTGATCTTGACACCGCTGGTACCAGTCATCGGCAAGTCCACTCAGCTCCACGTCCTCCTGTACCACATCACTCCATCTCTTCTCTAGCCCGTGCCGCACCCGTTTAGCCCCCTTGATCCGGCCGAACAAAAGCTGTTTGGGCATGCGGTGGCTATGGCATGCGGGCTACATGACCCAGCCAACGCAGCCTTGCCTGCCGGAGGAGCTCACCGATGGGACCATGCCCAGATCTTTCAAGGATTTGTGAACTCCTCACACAATCCAGCCTGGTTAACCCCAGGATGGATCGTAGGCAGGCCCGCCTAAATGTTTCTAACCGGCGAAGATGCTCCATTAAGGGGGTCCACGTTTCGCAAGCGTAGAGAAGGGAGGGAATGACCATGGCCGAGAAGACCTGAAGCTTAGTGCGGAGCGACAGACCAGGTAGCTTCCACACAGCGTTACGCAACCGATGAAAAGATATTGCCTCTCGACTGATTCGGAGTGAGACCTCTGCTGTTAAACCGGATCCGGTCATGAGCACACTGCCCAGGTATGGGAAACTCTCCACTATCTCCACAACTGCCCCATCACCGATTTGGAGTTGTGGGGGTGGAGTGTCTGATGGTTCAAAATTCCCAGGCAGGTGCTAACTTTTGATGGGGCTGATGGTAAGGCCCCATCTCTTAGTGGCACGCTCCAGTCTCAGCAGCAGCGTCTCCAACTCCTCCACTGAGTGAGCAGCAATTACCAAATCATCAGCATACGTAACATGGTTGAGCAATAGGGAGCCATCCCTTGACCGCACCCGGGCATCGATCAGCCTCCCATTGTGTCTGTACCAGATGGAGATTCCCCCGGTACAGCTATTGAAGGCTTCACGAACTACGTGGTCAAAATAGATGTTAAATAATGTGGGAGCCAGAGGACATCCCTATCGCATCCCAAGGTGTACAGGGAATGGCTCCGACTCCCGGCCATGTAGTTTTACCCGGGCCTGCACACCATCATAAAGGTCTTTAATGATCGTGAGCTGAGGGTCAGTGTCTCCGAAAGCACGAATAACAACCCAGAACCCAGGCCTACTGATGGTATCATTGGCCTTGACCAGGTCAATAAAGCAGAGATGTAGGTCTTGCTGGAATTCCCTACACCTCTGCTGTAGCAGACGGACAGAAAATCTGGCATCTGTGCAGGACCCCCCTTTCCTGAAACCGCATTGGGGCTCCGCAAGCCTCTCCTCAGCGTGCCTGGCAAGGCGATGTTGAATAATCCTTGCCAGGACCTTTCCCGGCACACTGAGGAGCGAGACGATGCCTACCCCAGCCGCAAGCGATGATGAAACTCTCGCTCGTAATTTTCTTAAGCTGGCTGAGATCAGGCCACTATGGGTTTGAATGGGGTCCTGGGTGTACACCCACCACCGGAGTGGAAGAATAGCAGGCGCATCTTACAGATGACTAGTCGATGGTCAGAGGGCAGATCAGCTCCATGGTAGGTCCTGGTGTCAAGGACATGGGCCCGCATCCGCTGGTCCGTCACTATGTAGTCCAGCAGATGTTCTTGCTTTGACCCAGCATGTATCCATAATGTTACGTGGATGCTCTGATGCTGGAACAGCGTGTTGGTAATTACAAGCCCATGGGCTGCACAAAAATCTGTCAGCCTCCAGTTGTTGCCTTCCAATCACTCCGGACCAGGTGCCAGTATCATGACCAACTCGGTTATTGAAGTCACACAACAAGATGACTATCCCGAGGGGCCACTTTAGCCAGCACCTGTGACAGGAGGTCACAGGAGGCATCTGACTCATCGGCCTTGCCTGCATCCCTACACGGATGTTCGTCTTAGGTGGGGGCATAAGTAACCACGACCACCATTCCTCGCCTCCGGTTGATGGGAAGGCGAGCCCAAAGTAGCCTGGGGCTTACAGCTTCCCACACCTCACCGCCACGCTCCCACGCACCCTTCATTCTTTTGTTCAGAAGAAGAGCCACTCCCTGTTGTTTGGCAGTCTCCTGCGCAGAGTAGAGGACTGTCCACCCCTCATGGTGGCAGGAGACAAAGCCGGTCCACCGGACCGCCTGAATACCGCAGAGATCCAGTAGATGGTTACCGGTCCAGCTCCCGCCAGAGGAGTGGCAGCCTCTCACACCAGAGCCAGTCCACCGGACATCCTGAATGCCACAGAGATCCAGCAAACGGTACTGGTCCAGCTCCCAACAGAGGAGTGGCAGCCTCTCACGCCAGAGTTGGTCCACCAGACCCCCTGAATGCCACAGAGATCCAGATGGTACCGGTCCAGCCCCCGACAGAGGAGTTGCAGCCTCTCACACCAGAGCCGGTCCACCGGACATCCTGAATACCGCAGAGATCCAGCAGACGGCACCGGTCCAGCTCCCGACAGAGGAGTGGCAGCCTCTCTCGCCACAGCCGGTCCACAGGAACTCCCTGAATACCGCAGAGATCCTGCAGACGGTACCGGTCCAGCTCCCGACAGAGGAGTGGCAGCCTCTCTCGCCACAGCCGGTCCACAGGAACATCCTGAATACCGCAGAGATCCTGCAGACGGTACCGGTCCAGCTCCCGTCAGAGAAGTGGCAGCCTCTCACACCAGAGTCGGTCCACCGGACATCCTGAATGCAGCAGAAATCCAGCAGACGGTACCAGTGCAGCTCCCGACAGAGGAGTGGCAGCCTCTCACGCCAGAGCCGGTCCACAGGAACTCCCTGAATACCGCAGAGATCACAGCAGACGGTACCGGTCCAACTCCCGACAGAGGAGTGGCAGCCTCTCACACCAGAGCCGGTCCACAGGAACCTCCTGAATGCCACAGAGATCCAGCAGACGGTACCGGTCCAGCTCCCGACAGAGGAGTGGCAGCCTCTCACACCAGAGCCGGTCCACAGGAACCCCCTGAATGCCACAGAGATCCAGCAGACGGTTACCGGTCCAGCTCCCGACAAAGGAGTGGCAGCCTCTCACACCGGAGCCAGTCCACCAGACCCCCTGAATGCCACAGAAATCCAGCAGACGGTACCGGTCCAGCTCTCGACAGAGGAGTGGCAGCCTCTCACGCCAGAGCCGGTCCACAGGAACCCCCTGAATACCGCAGAGATCCTGCAGACGGTACTGGTCCAGCTCCCGACAGAGGAGTGGCAGCCTCTCACACCAGAGCCGGTCCACAGGAACCTCCTGAATGCCACAGAGATCCAGCAGACGGTACCGGTCCAGCTCCCGACAGAGGAGTGGCAGCCTCTCACGCCAGAGCCGGTCCACAGGAACTCCCTGAATACCACAGAGATCCAGCAGACGGTTACCGGTCCAGCTCCCGACAGAGGAGTGGCAGCCTCTCACACCACAGCCGGTCCACCAGACCTCCTGAATGCCACAGAGATCCAGCAGACGGTACCGGTCCAGCTCCCGACAAAGGAGTGGCAGCCTCTCACACCAGAGCCGGTCCACAGGAACCCCCTGAATGCCACAGAGATCACAGCAGACGGTACCGGTCCAGCTCCCGACAGAGGAGTGGCAGCCTCTCGCCTCCCCGCAGCTGGAACCCCCCTCGAAGGCTGCCCGGGGTTGTCCGGTCTCCTGTCTCCGACAAAACCGGTGCGGGGGTTTGTCCAGTGTGGTGCCTCAGCGAGGTGCTAAACCTCGCGGCTTTGAGCGGCAAGTCAACTGAAGGTGGAGAGGCCAGACCGCTCACCATCCCACGCCGACCCCGCTGTGGTGGTTACAAACGCCACGGGACAATCCAAATTTGGCCATCCCAAACCTCCTTCCCCCCCCCCCACACCCCCTCCAACTTGGTTTAGCGTCTTGGTAGCATCGATTATCAGGGGCCAACAGCGTCCATTAATTGGCAGTGTAACAAGATTTTTGTTGTTCCTGGTGAAGCAAATTGCTTATGCCTCAAAGGCGCAGGACGCAGCTGCTACTGCTGCTATCATCATTATTTTTATTGTTGTTATTGTTGTTATTCTTATTGTTCCCGGCGAACTTTGCGAGCGGGATTTTACGGTGAGGTTATGGAGCGTATGCGACAGCGCGTTTTCGCATTGATGATTGGTCACATTTGGAAATGTCAAAGTTCTGGGCCAGGAAGCAAAGTCTGTTGGGAACAATTGCCGATTTTCGTAACGTTGAGGCGTAAGCAATTGGGAATTGCAACTTAATAGCCAGGAACTATACGGAAATATATATTTGTTAAACGGTATATCATCCGTGATGGTAAAAAATGTAATGTGCGAGGCTAGGTGCACCATCAGCTGTGCCCCACCCACCCACCCCACTGTACCAGGCTAGGTGCACCATCAGCTGTGCCCCACCCACCCCCCTACAATGCCAGGCTAGGTGCACCATCAGCTGTGCCCCACCCACCCTAACTCAACTCTCCCCCCCACCCTCCCCCCTCCCCCCTCCCCCCCACGTGACCCTCCCCCCCCCCACGTGACCCCCCGCCCAGGACGTGTCACGTGCAGCGATGGAGGTCATCCACCAGGTACCAGCTCTCCCCCCTACAACCCCGCCCCCACCCCAGCTCACCTCGCGGCGGCCATGACAGGAACAACTTTGTCACACGCAGGAAGCGCGAGACACCCAACACACAGAGATACATAGAGATACATAGAGATACATAGAGACCCATAGAGATACATAGAGATACATAGAGACCCATAGAGATACATAGAGACCCATAGAGATACATAGAGACCCATAGAGACTCATAGAGACCCATAGAGATACATAGAGATACATAGAGATACATAGAGATAAATATAGACCCATAGAGACTCATAGAGATAAATAAAGACCCATAGAGATACATAGAGACCCATAGATATACATAGAGACCTATAGAGATACATAGATACCCATAGAGATACATAGATACCCATAGAGATACATAGAGATACATAGAGATACATAGAGACTCATAGCCATACAAAGAGACCCATAGAGATACATAGAGACACATAGAGACCCATAGAGATACATAGAGACCCATAGAGATACATAGAGACACATAGACATAGAGACTCATAGAGACCCATAGACATAGAGACCCATAGAGATACATAGAGATACGTAGAGACTCATAGAGTTAGATAGAGATACATAGAGATACATAGACATACATATAGATACATAGAGATACATAGAGACCCATAGAGACCCATAGACATACATAGAGACCCATAGACATACATAGAGATACATAGATATACATATAGATAGATAGACATACATATAGATACATAGAGACACATAGAGATACATAGAGACCGATAGAGACCCATAGACATACATAGAGATACATAGAGACCCACAGAGATACATAGAGATATATAGAGATACATAGAGACACATAGAGATACCTAGACTTATATAGAGATACATAGAGACACAGAGATACATAGAGACCCATAGACATACATAGAGATGCATAGAGACCCATAGACATGCATAGAGATACATAGAGATACATAGAGACCCATAGAGATACATAGAGACCCATATAGATACATAGAGACACATAGAGGTACATAGAGACACATAGAGATACATAGAGACACATAGAGACGCATAGAGATACATAGAGATACCTAGACTTATATAGAGATACATAGAGACACATAGAGATACATAGAGATACATAGAGACCCATGGACATACATATAGATACATAGAGACCCATAGACATACATAGAGATACTTAGAGATACATAGAGACCCAAAGAGATACATAGAGATATATAGAGATACATAGAGACACATAGAGATACCTAGACTTATATGGAGATATATAGAGACACATAGAGATATATAGAGATACATAGAGACCCATAGACATACATAGAGATACATAGAGACCCATAGACATACATAGAGATACATAGAGACCCATAGAGATACATAGAGATACATAGAGACCCATAGAGATACAT
This sequence comes from Petromyzon marinus, assembly GCF_010993605.1. Lineage (NCBI taxonomy): Eukaryota > Metazoa > Chordata > Hyperoartia > Petromyzontiformes > Petromyzontidae > Petromyzon > Petromyzon marinus. Next base: position 822,843 of record NW_022638175.1, on the reverse strand, counting down.
AGAGACCCATAGAGATACATAGAGACACATAGAGATACATAGAGACACATAGAGACACAGAGATACATAGAGACACATAGAGATACATAGAGATACATAGAGACTCATAGCCATACATAGAGACCATAGAGATACAAACAGATACATAGAGACTCATAGACATACATAGAGACCCATAGAGACACGTAGAGATACATAGAGATACAGTGAGACACATAGAGACCCATAGAGATACATAGAGACCCATAGAGATACATAGAGACACATAGACATAGAGACTCATAGAGACCCATAGACATAGAGACCCATAGAGATACATAGAGATACGTAGAGACTCATAAAGATACATAGAGATACATAGACGTACATATAGATACATAGAGACCCATAGAGACCCATAGACATACATAGAGACCCATAGACATACATAGAGATACATAGAGATACATAGAGATAGATAGACATACATAAAGATACATAGAGACACATAGAGATACATAGAGACCGATAGAGACCCATAGACATACATTGAGATACATAGAGATACATAGAGATACATAGAGACCGATAGAGATACATAGAGATATATAGCGATACATAAAGACACATAGAGATACCTAGACTTATATAGAGATACATAGAGACACAGAGATACATAGAGACCCATAGACATACATAGAGATGCATAGAGACCCATAGACATACATAGAGATATATAGAGATACATAGAGACCCATAGAGATACATAGAGACCCATAGAGATACATAGAGACACATAGACGTACATAGAGACACATAGAGATACATAGAGACACATAGAGACACATATAGATGCATAGAGAAACATAGAGATACATAGAGATACCTAGACTTATATAGAGATACATAGAGACACATAGAGATACATAGAGATACATAGACACCCATAGACATACATAGAGATACATAGAGACCCATAGACATACATAGAGATACATAGAGACACATTGAGACACATAGAGATACATAGAGACACATAGAGATACATAGAGACTCATAGCCATACATAGAGACCAATAGAGATACATAGAGATACTTAGAGACTCATAGACATACATAGAGACCCATAGAGACACGTAGAGATACATAGAGATACAGAGAGACACATAGAGACCCATAGAGATACATAGAGACCCATTGAGATACATAGAGATACATAGAGATACATAGAGACACAGAGACCCATAGAGATACATAGAGACCCATAGAGATACATAGAGACCCATAGAGATAGATATAGACCCATAGAGATACATAGAGACACATAGAGATACATAGCGGCACATAGAGATACATAGAGATACATAGAAACTCATAGACATACATAGAGACCCATAGAGATACATAGAGACACATAGAGATACATAGATATACATAGAGACCCATAGAGATACGTAGAGATAGATAGAGACCCATAGACATACATAGAGACCCATGGAGACCCATAGCGATACATAGAGACTCATAGAGATGCATAGAGATACATAGAGATGAATAGAGACCCATAGACATACATAGAGATACATAGAGACCCACAGAGATACATAGAGACCCATAGAGACCCATAGAGATACATAGAGACCCATAGAGATACATAGAGACCCATAGAAATACATAGAGACCCATAGAGATACATAGAGACTCATAGAGATACATAGAGATACATAGGGACCCATAGACATACATAGAGACACATAGAGACCCATAGCCACACATAGACATACATAGAGATACATAGTACATAGAGATACATAGACATACATAGAGACACATAGACATACATAGACATACATAGAGATACATAGACATACATAGAGACACAGAGACCCATAGAGACACATAGACATGCATACATATACATAGACATACATAGAGACCCATATACATACATATACATACATAGAGACACATAGACATACATAGACATACATAGAGATACATAGACATACATAGAGATACATAGACATACATAGAGACCCATAGAGACACATTGAGACCCATAGAGATGCGTAGAGATACATAGAGACACATAGAGATGCATAGAGAAACATAGACACACATAGAGATAAATAGAGACACATAGAGACACATAGAGATACATAGACATACATAGAGATACATAGAGATACATAGAGACCCATAGAGACACATAGAGATACATAGAATACATAGAGACACATAGAGACACATAGAGATACATAGAGACCCATGGAAATACATAGATACACATAGAGATACATAGAGACCCATAGAGACCCATAGAGATACATAGAGACCCATATAGATACATAGAGACCCATAGAGACACGTATAGACACATATAGATACACAGAGATACCTAGAGACCCATAGAGATACATAGACATACATAGTGATACATAGAGACCCATATACAAACATAGAGACCCATAGACAAACATAGAGACCCATAGAGATACATAGAGACCCAAAGAGATACATAGAGATACATAGAGACCCATAGAGATACATCGAGACACAGAGATACATAGAGATACATAGAGACCCATAGAGTTATAGAGACCTATAGAGACACATATAGATACATAGAGATACATAGAGACCCATAGAGATACATAGAGATACATAGAGACCCATAGAGATACATAGAGATACATAGAGACCCATAGAGATATAGAACCCTATAGAGAGACATAGAGATACATAGAGATACATAGAGACCCACAGACATACAAAGAGACCCATAGAGATACATAGAGCCAGGCAAGGTAGTCAACATCTCTCTAAGCCACCAACGTTGTCACGTGAGGTAGCCTCTGACATGTCAGCTGTGACACGCGCAGTGACACACACACAGTGACACTCACAGTGACACTCACAGTGACTCACACGGTAACACACACAGTGACACACAACAACAACAACAACCACCATTCGCCACTAAGTGGCGGTGACGTCACCACGACGCTTGTGCCAGGCCAGGTGCACCTTGAGGCCACGTGAAGTGTCGAACGCTCGCTGGCAGGAGGTCACGGGGCAGACCCAGCAGGTGCCACGGGTCGACTGACTGAGATGACTGGCTGATGCACCACCTGTCCCCCCTACTGTGCCAACCTGCTGTGCTTTAGCCACCCGGCGCTCCGCTCGTTTTTGTGAGCGTCGCTCCTCCGCCCTCCGTTGTTGTTGGAGGGCGACTATCTCCAACTACCCAGTAGCGTCCTTCACGAGCCTCCTCCACAGAGGCCGATCTTGACACCGCTGTTACCAGTCATCGGCAAGTCCACTCAGCTCCATGTCCTCCTGTACCACATCACTCCATCTCTTCTCTAGCCCGTGCCGCGCTCGTTTAGCCACCTCGATCCGGCCAACAAAAGCTGTTTCGGCATGCGGTGGCTGGGCATGCGGGCTACATGATCCATCTAACGCAGCCTTGCCTGCCAGAGGAGCTCACTGATGGGACCTTGCCCAGATCTTTCAAGAATTTGTGAGCTCCTCACACAATCCAGCCTGGTTAAACCCAGGAAGGATCGTAGGCAGGCTAGCCTAAATGTTTCTAACCGGCGAAGATGTTCCATTAGGGGGTTCCACGTTTCGCAAGCGTAGAGAAGGGAGGTAATGACCGTGGCCGAGAAGACCTGAAGCTTATTGCGGAGCGACAGACCAGATAGTTTCCACACAGCGTTACTCAACCGATGAAAAGATATTTCCGCTTGACTAATTCGGAGTGAGACCTCTGCTGTTAAACTGGAGCCGGTCATAAGCACACTGCCCAGGTATGGGAAACTTTCCACTCTCTCCACATCTGCCCCATCACCGATTGGGAGTTGTGGCGGTGGAGTGTCCGATGGTACAAAATACCCAGGCAGGTGCTTAGTTTTGGTGGGGCTGATGGTAAGGCCCCATCTCTTAGTGGCACGCTCCAGTCTCAGCAGCAGCGTCTCCAAATCTTCCTCTGAATGAGCAGCTATTAACAAATCATCGGCATACATAACGTGGTTGCACAATAGGGAGCCATCCCTTGACCGCACCCAGGCATCGATCCGCCTCCCATTATATCTGTACCATATGGAGATTCCCCCGGTACAGCTATTGAAGGCTTCACGAACTACGTGGCCAAAATAGATGTTAAATAATGTTGGAGCCAGAGGACATCTCTGTCGCACCCCAAGGTGTACAGGGAATGGCTCTGACTCTCGGCCACGTAGTTTTACCCGTGCCCGCTCACCATCATGAAGCTCCTTAATGATCGTAAGCAGAGGGTCAGGGACTCCAAAAGCACGAAGAACAACCCAGAGCCCAGGCCTACTGATGGTATCATAGGCCTTGACCAGATCAATAAAGCAGAGATGTAGGTCTTGTTGGAATTCCCTACACATTTGCTGTAGCAGACGGACAGAAAATATGGCATCTGTGCAGGACCGCCCTTTCCTGAAACCGCATTGGGGCTCCGCAAGCCTCTCCTCAGCGTGCCTGGCAAGGCGATGTTGAATAATCCTTGCCAGGACCTTTCCCGGCACACTGAGGAGTGAGATGCCCCTGTAGTTGTTACAGTCTGTGCGGTCCCCCTTCTTAAGGAAGGGGACCTTCAGGGCATCCTTCCACTCCTGCAGAACCCGTCCAGTGGTCCAGACTGTTGTTACGATGTCATGTAGGGCAGTCTGTGCACAAACGCCGCCCTCCCTCAGCATTTCGCTTGAGAGATCATCTCTGCCCGCTGCCGTTCCTAGTCTCAGACTCCGGATCGCCTTCAGTACTTCCTCAACAGATGGCACCTCAGCCAACCACTCACAGGGGGTGACTTCTTCCAATATTTGAGGCACCGCAGCCTCAGCACGGTCATCCCCACTTTGTGCCACGATGTTTTCCTGGCTGAGGGATTTTCCCTCCCCCAGGACGTCACAGAAATGCTCAGCAAATCTGCAAACCTGTTCCTGGGGGTCGGAGATTGGATCACCGTTTTTTCCCCTATTGATGGTAACAGGTGTGGTGCTGCAGGTTACTTTTGATGGAGTCAAATAGAGATTTGTGATCGCAGGCCATTGAGGCAGACTCCATCTCCTCAGCATCCCGTGACCACCACCCATCCTTGCAGCGCCTCACGGCTCTCCGAACCTCCGAGCGAAGGCTGCGGTAAGCCTCCTCATTCTCTGACGTGGGATTCTGTAGCCGATGACAGTGGGACTGTCGCTTTTTTTCAACTATCCTGAACACCTCCTCTGTCCACCAGGGTCTCTGGGGAGGTCTGGACCGCGTACCAAAAGCAACCATTGCAGCTGCATGAGTCACAGTCCTAAACCTCGCCCATTTAACCTCGACATCAGGAGGAGTGGGGATGATGCCAACCCCAGCCGCAAGCGATGATGAAATTTTCGCTCGCAACTTTCATCAGATAATTGAGACCAGGCCACTTTAGGTTGGAATGGGGTCCTGGGTATACACCCACCACCGGAGTGGAAGAATGGCAGGCGCATCTTACAGATGACTAGTCGATGGTCAGAGGGCAGATCAGCTCCATGGTAGGTCCTGGTGTCAAGGACATGGGCTCGCATCTGCTGGTCCGTCACTATGTAGTCCAGCACTCCTGCGGAACCCGTCCAGTTCCGGTTCTTGCATGGACCCGGCATGCATCCATGATGTTGTGTGGATGCGCCGATGCCGGAACAGCGTGTTGATAATTGCAAGCCCATGGGCTGTACAAAAATCTAGCAGCCTCCTAACGTCGTTATTGAGCTGATCTGGCCCATGCCCTCCAATCACTCCAGACCAGGTGCCAGCATCATGACCAACTCGGGCATTGAAGTCACCCAACAAGATGACTCTATCCCGAGGGGCCACTTTAGCCAGCACCTGTGACAGGAGGCCATAGAAGGCATCTGACTCATCGGCTTTGCCTGCATCCCTCCACGGATGTTCGTCTTCGGTGGGGGCATAAGTAACCACGACCACCACTCCTTGCCTCCGGTTGATGGGAAGGCGAGCCCAAAGTAGCCTGGCGCTTACAGCTTCCCACACCTCACCGCCACGCTCCCATGCCCCCTTCATTCTTTTGTTCAAAAGAAGAGCCACACCCTCTTGTTTGGCTGTCTGCTGCCCCGAGTTGAGGACTGTCCACCCCTCATGGTGGCAGGAGCCAGAGCTGGTCCACCGGACCTCCTGAATGCCACAGAGATCCAGGCTGTACTGGTCCAGCTCCTGACAGAGGAGTGGCAGCCTCTCCTCCGCACTGAGCGTTCGAACATTCCACGTGGCCACCCGCAGTGGCTTTTCGTTGTTTCTGGAGGAGCCCCGAGGGTAGAGATTCAATCTCCTGGCTCCGCCAATTGGGGTTTGGCCAGGAGACGTCATAGACACCTGTCCCCCCGGGGCCTCCGGCACAAGCTTATTAGTTACATTTTTCAGTTCATCTCGTGGTTTAGTGGTAATCAATTGAAGGTGGAGGGGTTACCAGCCCCTCGCACCCGTCCAGAGCCCCCGTTTAGCCACTGTGGTGGTGACAGACGCCATGAGGGGAGAGGGCCAATCGGAATTGACTCTCTCCCCACAGCACTGTCCACGACAGAGTTTCCTGTCCGGCACCGCGAATGTTGTTGTTGTTGATAATGTTGTTGATATTGTGGTTGATGTTGTTGATGTTGTTGATGATAATGTTGATGTTGTTGATGTTCTTGATGTTGTTGATGTTGAGGATGTTGATGTTGTTGATGATGTTGATGATGATGTTGTTGATAATGTTGTTGATGTTGTTGATAATGTTGTTGTTGTAGTTGGTGCTGTTGTTGTTGATAATGTTGTTGTTGATGTTGTTGTCGATGATGATGTTCGTGTTGTTGATGTTGTTGTTGATGTTGTTGATGATTTTGTTGTTGATGTTGTTGTAGATGATGTTGTTGTTTTTTATCCTCAGGACCCCGTGGTGCCGGGAGGAATTCAAAGCCGGGGATTCTTCTTGTTCCGAGTAACAACAACAACATCACCAACATCATTAACAACATCAACAATATCAATAACAACATCAACATCATTAACAACATCAACAAAATCAATAACAACATCAACAATAACAACAACATCAACAACATCAACAACATCAACAACAACATCAACAACATCAACAACAATAACATCAACATCATCAGCATCATCATCAGCATCATCACCATCATCATCAAATGTTCGTTAATTTTCCCACTAAATGTTAACTATGCTATTGAGTACAAATTATGCTAGTAATAGTTAATTATGTTAATGAGTGCCAATTATGTTAATCAGATTAAATTATGCTAATGAGTGACACTTATGCTAATCAGAGTTAATTATGTTAATCAGTGTTTCTTATGCTAATGAGTCGGCACAATGTCCGTCCCACAGCCTCGCAATGGCAGGACAGTGAGGCGTCACGTGACGCAGCAGTAGCGGTGAGTGGGCGGGGCATAGAGTGGTAACCACGTGACTGTGTCTATCTGTGTGTGTGTCTGTGTGTGCCTGTGTGTGTGTGTGTCTGTGTGTGTGTGTGTCTGTGTGTGTGTGTCTGTGTGTCTGTATGTGTGTGTCTGTGTGTCTGTGTGTGTGTCTGTGTGTGTGTGTCTGTGTGTTTGTGTGTCTGTGTGTTTGTGTGTCTGTATGTGTGTGTCTGTGTGTCTGTGTGTGTGTCTGTGTGTCTGTATGTGTGTGTCTGTATGTGTGTGTGTCTGTGTGTCTGTATGTGTGTGTCTGTGTGTCTGTGTGTGTGTCTGTGTGTCTGTATGTGTGTGTCTGTATGTGTGTGTGTCTGTGTGTCTGTATGTGTGTGTCTGTGTGTCTGTGTGTGTCTATCTGTGTGTGTCTGTGTGTCTGTCTGGGTGTGTCTGTGTGTCTATCTGTGTGTGTCTGTGTGTGTGTGTGTGTCTGTGTGTCTGTGTGTGTGTGTCTGTGTGTCTGTATGTGTGTGTCTGTGTGTCTATATGTGTGTGTCTGTGTGTCTATATGTGTGTGTCTGTGTGTCTATATGTGTGTGTCTGTGTGTGTGTCTGTGTGTCTGTGTGTGTGTCTGTGTGTCTGTGTGTGTGTGTGTCTGTGTGTGTGTCTGTGTGTGTGTATGTGTGTTTGTGTGTGTGTCTGTGTGTCTATCTGTGTGTGTCTGTGTGTCTATCTGTGTGTGTCTGTGTGTCTATCTGTGTGTGTCTGTGTGTCTATATGTGTGTGTCTGTGTGTCTATATGTGTGTGTCTGTGTGTGTGTCTGTGTGTCTGTGTGTGTGTCTGTGTGTCTGTGTGTGTGTGTGTGTCTGTGTGTGTGTCTGTGTGTGTGTATGTGTGTTTGTGTGTGTGTCTGTGTGTCTATCTGTGTGTGTCTGTGTGTCTATCTGTGTGTCTATCTGTGTGTGTCTGTGTGTCTATATGTGTGTGTCTGTGTGTCTATATGTGTGTGTCTATGTGTCTGTGTGTCTGTGTGTGTGTGTTTGTGTCTGTGTCTGTGTGTGTGTCTGTGTGTGTGTGTCTGTGTGTTTGTGTCTGTGTCTGTATGTGTGTGTCTGTGTGTATGTGTCTCTCTGTGTGTGTCTGTGTGTCTATCTGTGTGTGTCTGTGTGTGTGTGTCTGTGTGTGTCTGTGTGTCTATCTGTGTGTGTCTGTGTGTCTATCTGTGTGTGTTTGTGTGTCTATCTGTGTGTGTCTGTGTGTCTATATGTGTGTGTCTGTGTGTGTGTCTGTGTGTGTGTGTCTGTGTGTTTGTGTCTGTGTCTGTATGTCTGTGCCTGTCTGTGTGTGTGTCTGTTTGTGTCTGTGTGTGTCTGTTGGTGTGTGTGTGTGTCTATGTGTGTGTGTCTATGTTAGATATTTTAGACGTAGTTTAGTGGTACATTTTTGATGGTAGAGGGGTTACCAGCCCCTCGCACTCGTCCAGATAAACTAATAAGCTTGTGCCGGAGGCCCCGGGGGGCCAGGCGTCTATGACGTCTCCTGGCCAAACCCCAATTGGCGGAGCCAGGAGATTGAATCTCTACCCTCGGGGCTCCTCCAGAAACAACGAAAAGCCACTCAGTGTGGCCACGTGGAATGTTCGAACGCCCACTGCGGAGGAGAGGCTGCCCACTCCTCTGTCGGGAGCTGGACCGGTACCGCCTGGATCTCTGTGGCATTCAGGAGGTCCGGTGGACCGGTTCTGGCTCCTGCCACCATGAGGGGTGGACAGTCCTCTACTCGGGGCAGCAGACTGCCAGACAACAGGGAGCTCTTCTTCTGAACAAAAGAATGAAGGGGGCGTGGGAGCGTGGTGGTGAGGTGTGGGAAGCTGTAAGCCCCAGGCTACAATGGGCTCGCCTTCCCATCAACCGGAGGCGAGGAGTGGTGGTCGTGGTTACTTATGCCTCCACCGAAGACGAACATCCGTGGAGGGATGCAGGCAAAGCCGATGAGTCAGATGCCTTCTATGGCCTCCTGTCAAAGGTGCTGACTAAAGTGGCCCCTCGGGATAGAGTCATCTTCTTGGGTGACTTCAATGCCCGAGTTGGTCATGATGCTGGCACCTGGGCTGGAGTGATTGGAGGGCATGGGCCTGATCAGCTCAATAACAACGGTAGGAGGCTGTTAGATTTTTGTGCAGCCCATGGGCTTGTAATTACCAACACGCTGTTCCGGCATCGGCGCATCCACACAACATCATGGATGCATGCCGGGTCCAAGCAAGAACATCTGTTGGACTACATAGTGACGGACCAGCGGATGCGAGCCCATGTCCTTGACACAAGGACCTAAAGTGGAGCTGATCTGCCCTCTGACCATCGACTTGTCATCTGTAAGATGCGCCTGTCATTCTTCCACTCCGGTGGTGGGTGTACACCCAGGACCCCATTCCAACCTAAAGTGGCCTGGTCTCAGTTATCTGATGAAAGTTGCAAGTGAGAATTCCATCATCGCTTGCGGCTGGGGTTGGCATCGTCCCCGACTCCTCCTGATGTCGAGGGTAAAAGGGCGAAGTTTAAGACTGACTCATGCAGCTGCAATGGCTGCTTTGGTTACGCGGTCCAGACCTCCCCAGAGACCCTGGCTGACAGAGGAGGTATTCGGGATAGTTGAAAAAAGCGACAGGCCCACTGTCATCGGCTACAGAATCCCACGTCAGAGAATGAGGAGGCTTGCCGCAGCCTTCGCTCAGAGGTTCGGAGAGCCGTGAGGTGCTGCAAGGATGGGTGGTGGTCACGGTTTGCTGAGGAGATGGAGTCTGCCTCAGTGGCCTGCGATCATAAATTTCTATTTAACTCCATCAAAAAAGTAACCTGCAGTGCCACACCTGTTACCATCATTAGGGGAAAAAACGGTGATCCAATCTCCGACCCCCAGGAACAGCTTTGCAGATTTGCTGAGCATTTCTGTGAGGTCCTGGGGGAGGGAAAATGCCTCAGCACCTGCCACCATGAGGGGTGGACAGTCCTCTACTCGGGGCAGCAGACTGCCAAACAACAAGGTGTGGCTCTTCTTTTGAACAAAATAATGAAGGGGGCGTGGCAGCGTGGCGGTGAGGTGTGGGAAGCTGTAAGCGCCAGGCTACAATGGGCTCGCCTTCCCATCAACCGGAGGCGAGGAGTGGTGGTGCATCAGCCAGTCATCTCAGTCACAGCAGATTGGCACAGTAGGGGGCACAGGTGGTGCATCAGCCAGTCATCTCAGTCAGTCGACCCGTAGCACCTGGGTCTGCCCCGTGACCTCCTTCCAGCGGGCGTTCGACACTTCACGTGGCCTCTAGGTGCACATGGCCTGGCACAAGCGTCGTGGTGATGTCACCGCCACTTAGTGGCGAATGGCGGTTGTTGGTTGTTGTGTCTGTGTGTGTTTGTCTTTCTGTGTGTGTACGTGTGTGTCTGTGTGTGTGTGTGTCTGTGTGTGTGTGTCTGTGTGTGTGTCTATCTGTGTGTCTGTGTGTGTGTGCCTCTGTGTGTCTGTTTGTGTGTCTGTGTGTGTGTGTCTGTGTGTGTCTATCTGTGTGTCTGTGTCTGTGTTTTCCAGCCTTCATAGGTGCCCGCTAACAGCACTTTGCCCCTACAGTCTGTTAAGGCTATACGGGGGATCTTTATCTTTGTGTGTCTGTGCGTGTCTCTGTGCGTGATGCTGATGCTGCTGCTGATGAGAGTGTCACGATTGATGCTGATGCTGCTGCTGCTGATGATGTTGTTGATGTCACTCAGAAGCGCCGGAGGACATGTGACAAGGAGCACCTTGAAGCGACTTCTGCAAAATCATCATCATCAGCATCATCATCAGCAGCATCATGACATCAGCATCATCATCATCAGCATCATCACCATCATCATCACCACCATCATGTTGATGATGATGCTCACGGTGTTTGCAAGTAAACACGACGCGGAATTGAAGAGGTGGAGACGGGGAGGGGGAGGGGCGGGAGGGAGGACCCGCGATGACGTCACAGTGTCTGTGTGAACCACGTGACCAATAAACGATATCTGTTCGAAATGCGATTCAATTAGTTAATGTCTGTGTGGTGAGTCTATGGGTCTCTGTGTGGTGAGTCTGTGGGTCTCTGTGTGGTGAGTCTGGGGTCTCTATGTGGTGAGTCTATGGGTCTCTGTGTGGTGAGTCTATGGGTCTCTGTGTGATGAGTCTGTGGGTCTCTGTGTGATGAGTCTGTTGGTCTCTGTGTGGTGAGTCTATGGGTATCTGTGTGCTGAGTCTGTGGGTCTCTGTGTGGTGAGTCTGGGGTCTCTTTGTGGTGAGTCTATGGGTCTCTGTGTGGTGAGTCTATGGGTCTCTGTGTGATGAGTCTGTGGGTCTCTGTGTGATGAGTCTGTTGGTCTCTGTGTGGTGAGTCTATGGGTCTCTGTGTGGTGAGTCTATGGGTCTCTGCGTGGTCAGTCTATGGCTCTCTGTGTGATGAGTCTATGGGTCTCTGTGTGATGAGTCTATGGGTCTCTGCGTGGTGAGTCTATGGGTATCTGTGTGACGAGTCTATGGGTCTCTGTGTGGTGAGTCTATGGGTCTCTGTGTGGTGAGTCTATGGGTCTCTGTGTGGTGAGTCTATGGCTCTCTGTGTGGTGAGTCTATGGGTCTCTGTGTAATGAGTCTATGGGTCTCTGTGTGGTGAGTCTATGGGTCTCTGTGTGGTGAGTCTACGGGTCTCTGTGTGGTGAGTCTGTGGGTCTCTGTGTGATGAGTCTATGGGTCTCTGTGTGATGAGTCTATGGGTCTCTGTGTGATGGCTCTATGGGTCTCTGTGTGGTGAGTCTATGGGTATCTGTGTGGTGAGTCTATGGGTCTCTGTGTGGTGAGTCTATGGATCTCTGTGTGATGAGTCTATGGGTCTCTGTGTGATGGCTCTATGGGTCTCTGTGTGGTGAGTCTGGGGTCTCTATGTGGTGAGTCTGTGGGTCTCTGTGTGGTGAGTCTATGGGTCTCTGTGTGATGAGTCTGTGGGTCTCTGTGTGATGAGTCTGTTGGTCTCTGTGTGGTGAGTCTATGGGTCTCTGTGTGGTGAGTCTGTGGGTCTCTGTGTGGTGAGTCTGGGGTCTCTTTGTGGTGAGTCTATGGGTCTCTGTGTGGTGAGTCTATGGGTCTCTGTGTGATGAGTCTGTGGGTCTCTGTGTGATGAGTCTGCTGGTCTCTGTGTGGTGAGTCTATGGGTCTCTGTGTGGTGAGTCTATGGGTCTCTGCGAGGTCAGTCTATGGCTCTCTGTGTGATGAGTCTATGGGTCTCTGTGTGATGAGTCTATGGGTCTCTGCGTGGTGAGTCTATGGGTATCTGTGTGATGAGTCTATGGGTCTATGTGTGGTGAGTCTATGGGTCTATGTGTGATGAGTCTATGGGTCTCTGTGTGGTGAGTCTATGGGTCTCTGTGTGGTGAGTCTATGGCTCTCTGTGTGGTGAGTCTATGGGTCTCTGTGTAATGAGTCTATGGGTCTCTGTGTGATGAGTCTATGGGTCTCTGCGTGGTGAGTCTATGGGTATCTGTGTGATGAGTCTATGGGTCTATGTGTGGTGAGTCTATGGGTCTATGTGTGATGAGTCTATGGGTCTCTGTGTGGTGAGTCTATGGGTCTCTGTGTGGTGAGTCTATGGCTCTCTGTGTGGTGAGTCTATGGGTCTCTGTGTAATGAGTCTATGGGTCTCTGTGTGGTGAGTCTATGGGTCTCTGTGTGGTGAGTCTACGGGTCTCTGTGTGGTGAGTCTGTGGGTCTCTGTGTGATGAGTCTATGGGTCTCTGTGTGATGAGTCTATGGGTCTCTGTGTGATGGCTCTATGGGTCTCTGTGTGGTGAGTCTATGGGTCTCTGTGTGGTGAGTCTATGGGCCTCTGTGTAATGAGTCTATGGGTCTCTGTGTGGTGAGTCTATGGGTCTCTGTGTGATGAGTCTATGGGTCTCTGCGTGGTGAGTCTATGGGTCTCTGTGTGATGAGTCTATGGGTCTCTGTGTGGTGAGTCTACGGGTCTCTGTGTGGTGAGTCTATGGCTCTCTGTGTGATGAGTCTATGGCTCTCTGTGTGGTGAGTCTATGGGTCTCTGTGTGGTGAGTCTATGGCTCTCTGTGTAATGAGTCTGTTGGTCTCTGTGTGGTGAGTCTGTGGGTCTCTGTGTGGTCAGTCTATGGCTCTCTGTGTGGTGAGTCTATATGTCTCTGTGTAATGAGTCTATGGGTCTCTGTGTGGTGAGTCTATGGGTCTCTGTGTGATGAGTCTGTGGGTCTCTGTGTGGTCAGTCTATGGGTCTCTGTGTGGTGAGTCTATGGCTCTCTGTGTGGTCAGTCTATGGCTCTCTGTGTGATGGCTCTATGGGTCTCTGTGTGATGAGTCTATGGCTCTCTGTGTGGTGAGTCTATGGGTCTCTGTGTGGTGAGTCTATGGGTCTCTGTGTGGTGAGTCTATGGGTCTCTGTGTGGTGAGTCTATGGGTCTCTGTGTAATGAGTCTATGGGTCTCTGTGTGATGAGTCTATGGGTCTCTGTGTAATGAGTCTATGGGTCTCTGTGTAATGAGTCTATGGGTCTCCGTGTGGTGAGTCTATGGGTCTCTGTGTGGTGAGTCTGTGGGTCTCTGTGTGGTCAGTCTATGGGTCTCTGTGTGATGAGTCTATGGGTCTCTGTGTGGTGAGTCTGTGGGTCTCTGTGTGATGAGTCTATGGGTCTCTGCGTGGTGAGTCTATGGGTCTCTGTGTGGTGAGTCTATGGGTCTCTGTGTAATGAGTCTATGGGTCTCTGTGTGATGAGTCTATGGGTCTCTGTGTAATGAGTCCATGGGTCTCTGTGTAATGAGTCTATGGGTCTCTGTGTGGTGAGTCTATGGGTCTCTGTGTGGTGAGTCTATGGGTCTCTGTGTGATGAGTCTATGGGTCTCTGTGTGTTGAGTTTGTGGGTCTCTGCGTGGTGAGTCTATGGGTCTCTGTGTGGTGAGTCTATGGGTCTCTGTGTGGTGAGTCTATGGGTCTCTGTGTAATGAGTCTATGGGTCTCTGTGTGATGAGTCTATGGCTCTCTGTGTGGTGAGTCTATGGGTCTCTGTGTGATGAGTCTATGGGTCTCTGTGTGATGAGTCTATGGGTCTCTGTGTGGTGAGTCTATGGTTCTCTGTGTAATGAGTCTGTGGGTCTCTGTGTGGTGAGTCTGTGGGTCTCTGTGTGATGAGTCTATGGGTCTCTGCGTGGTGAGTCTATGGGTCTCTGTGTGGTGAGTCTACGGGTCTCTGTGTGGTGAGTCTATGGGTCTCTGTGTGGTGAGTCTATGGGTCTCTGTGTGGTGAGTCTATGGGTCTCTGTGTGGTGAGTCTATGGGTCTCTGTGTGGTGAGTCTATGGGTCTCTGTGTGGTGAGTCTGTGGGTCTCTGTGTGGTCAGTCTATGGCTCTCTGTGTGATGAGTCTATGGGTCTCTGTGTGATGAGTCTGTGGGTCTCTGTGTGGTGAGTCTATGGGTTTCTGTGTGGTGAGTCTGTGGGTCTCTGTGTGGTGAGTCTATGGGTCTCTGTGTGGTGAGTCTATGGCTCTCTGTGTGGTCAGTCTATGGCTCTCTGTGTGATGGCTCTATTTGTGCCTTCCGAGTCCAATCCACCGCTGTTTCATTTCCCCATATGGGGGGAGCATAGACAAATTCTGCGGCGGTGCAGTCCAACACTCGACCCACGTGACACGCGTGCGCGCCTACCCCCCACCCACCCATCCTACGTCACTTCCGGCTTTTCAGATCACGTGGCGAGAACCGCAGCCAATCGCGTCACCCTAGCAACCACCCCCCCCCTCCTCCCTTAGCAACGGTAGGCCTCAGGCTTAGCAAGGTGAGTGGGCAGTGTTGGGCCCTTCTGAGGCGTTTTAACTCTTTTAATATTTTTTCTATTTTTAAATTTTAAAAAGTCAATTACCATCCGCTCGTTAAAGTCGCTGTCAGGCTGGGGTTTTTTTTGTTTTACTTTGCCATGTAAACAAAGAGAAAGGCGGAATAATGGGAGGTTGTTTTTTTTATCTTACGCAGTGAGCGGCTTTTTTGTCTAGCAGGCTTCATTCAATCGACTAGGCCGCGACTTTCATTCTTAAACATTTAAACCTTAACGCAAATTAATTTTTAAAAATGTGTTTCTTTAACGGTGTTATAACAAACTTTTTTTTATTGTAATAAACCGAAAAAAATAGGCGTGTGCGATTAACGAAGGCGTAAATATATGTTTTTTTTAGAACATTGTTATAACAAACTTCTTGATCATAAACAAACAAGGTGACATTAATTAAGACCAATTTCTTTTTACGCTGTTATAACAACCTCTTGATTATAAACAAAAACGTGATTAAGGCGTAATTGTTTTAACATTGTTATAACCTCTTGATTATAAACAAAAACGTGATTAAGGCGTAATTGTTTTAACATTGTTATAACAACAAACTCTTAGAATAAAAAAACGTGATTAATACTTTATTGTTTTTACATTGTTATGACAACAACCTCTTGATTATTATAATAAAAAACGTGATTTATTAAGACTTTATTGTTTTAACATTATAACAACCTCTTGATTATAATTTTTAAAAACGCGATTAAGACTATTGTTTTAACGTTATAACAACCTCTTGATTATAATAAAAACACGTGATTAATTAAGACTTTATTGTTTTAACATTGTTATAACAACAACCTCTTGATTATAATAAAAAAACGTGATTAATTAAGACGTTATTGTTTTATCATTGTTATAACAACAACCTCTTGAATTTAAACAAAAACGTGATTAAGATGTAATTGTTTTAACATTGTTATAGCAACCTCTTGTTGTGGTGGTGATGGTGGTGGTCGTGATGGAGGTGGTGGTGATGGTGTTGGTGGTGGTGGTGATGGTGGTGGTGATGGTGATGGTGGTGGTCGTGATGGAGGTGGTGATGGTGGTGGTGGTGATGGTGGTGGTGGTGATGGTGGTGAAGGGGGACGGTACAGACTGTAACAACTACAGGGGCATCTCACTCCTCAGTGTGCCGGGAAAGGTCCTGGCAAGGATTATTCAGCATCGCCTTGCCAGGCACGCTGAGGAGAGGCTTGCGGAGCCCCAATGCGGTTTCAGGAAAGGGTGGTCCTGCACAGATGCCATATTTTCTGTCCGTCTGCTACAGCAGAGGTGTAGGGAATTCCAACAAGACCTACATCTCTACTTTATTGACCTGGTCAAGGCCTATGATACCATCAGTAGGCCTGGGCTCTGGGTTGTTCGTCGTGCTTTTAGAGTCCCTGACCCTCTGCTCACGATCATTAAGGACCTTCAGCCATTCCCTGTACACCTTGGGGTGCGACAGGGATGTCCTCAGGCTCCCACATTATTTAACATCTATTTTGACCACGTAGTTCGTGAAGCCTTCAATAGCTGTACCGGGGGAATCTCCATATGGTACAGATATAATGGGAGGCTGATCGATGCCCGGGTGCGGTCAAGGGATGGCTCCCTATTGCTCAACCACGTTATGTATGCTGATGATTTGGTAATAGCTGCTCAGTCAGAGGAGGAGTTGGAGACGCTGCTGCTGAGACTGGAGCGTGCCACTAAGAGATGGGGCCTTACCATCAGCCCCACCAAAACTAAGCACCTGCCTGGGTATTTTGTACCATCGGACACTCCACCCCCACAACTCCCAATCGGTGATGGGGCAGATGTGGAGAGAGTGGAGAGTTTCCCATACCTGGGCAGTGTGCTTATGACCGGCTCCAGTTTAACAGCAGAGGTCTCACTCCGAATCAGTCGAGCGGCAATATCTTTTCATCGGTTGCGTAACGCTGTGTGGAAGCTACCTGGTCTGTCGCTCCGCACTAAGCTTCAGGTCTTCTCGGCCACGGTCATTCCCTCCCTTCTCTACGCTTGCGAAACGTGGACCCCCCTAATGGAACATCTTCGCCGGTTAGAAACATTTAGGCTGGCCTGCCTACGATCCATCCTGGGTTTAACCAGACTGGATTGTGTAAGGAGCTCACAAATCCTTGAAAGATCTGGGCAAGGTCCCATCGGTGAGCTCCTCCGGCGGGCAAGGCTGCGATGGCTGGGTCATGTAGCCCGCATGCCCAGCCACCGCATGCCGAAACAGCTTTTGTTCGGCCGGATTGAGGGGGCTAAGCGGGCGCGGCACGGGCTAGAGAAGAGATGGAGTGATGTGGTACAGGAGGACGTGGAGCTGAGTGGACTTGCCGATGACCGGTACCAGATCGGCCTCTGTGGAGGAGGTTCGTGAAGGACGCTACTGGGCAGTTGGAGGCAGTCGCCCTCCAACAACAACGGAGGGCGGAGGAGCGACGCTCACAACAACGAGCGGAGTGCCGGGTGGCTAAAGCACAGCAGGTTGGCACAGTAGGGGGCACAGGTGGTGCATCAGCCAGTCATCTCAGTCAGTCGACCCGTGGCACCTGGGTCTGCCCCGTGACCTCCTGCCAGCGGGCGTTCGACACTTCACGTGGCCTCAGGGTGTACATAGCCTGGCACAAGCGTCGTGGTGACGTCACCGCCACTTAGTGGCGAATGGCGGTTGTTGGTGGTGGTGGTTGTGGTGGTGGTGGTGGTGTTTGTGGTGGTTGTGGTGGTGTTGGTGGTGATGTTGATGGTGGTGGTTGTGGTGGTGGTTGTGGTGGTGATGGTGGTTGTGTAAAGTGTAGGCACACCCTCCCCTTACTGCGGGTGTTTAGATGTCGGACGTGAACGAAGGAGGAGGTGCCGTGTCGGCGCTGGAGAAGCAGCTGCTGGTGGTGGCGGTGGTTGTGGTGGTGGTGGTGGTTGTGTAAAGTGTAGGCACACCACCCCTACATGACTGTGGGTGTTTAGATGTCTGACGTGAATGGAGGAGGAGGAGGTGGCGCCGTGTCGGCGCTGGAGAAGCAGCTGCTGGTGGTTGTGGTGGTGGTGATGTTGATGGTGGTGATGGTGGTTGTGGTGGTGGTTGTGGTGGTGGTAGTGGTGGTGGTGGTTGTGTAAAGTGTAGGCACACCACCCTCCCCTCACTGTGGGTGTTTAGATGTCTGACGTGAATGGAGGAGGAGGAGGCTCCGTGTCGGCGCTGGAGAAGCAGCTGCTGGAAGTGGTTGTGGTGGTTGTGGTGGTTGTGGTGGTGGTGATGTTGATGGTGGTGATGGTGGTGATGGTGGTTGTGGTGGTGCTGGTGGTGATGGTGGTTGTGGTGGTGGTGGTTGTGTAAAGTGTAGGCACACCACCCCTACATGACTGCGGGTGTTTAGATGTCTGACGTGAATGGAGGAGGAGGAGGAGGAGGCGCCGTGTCGGCGCTGGAGAAGCAGCTGCTGGTGGTGGCGGTGGCTGTGGTGGTGGTGATGTTGATGGTGGTGATGGTGGTGATGGTGGTTGTGGTGGTGGTGGTGGTGATGGTGGTGGTTGTGTAAAGTTTAGGCTCACCCTCCCCTCACTGTGGGTGTTTAGATGTCGGACGTGAATGGAGGAGGAGGTGGAGGAGGTGGCGCCGTGTCGGCGCTGGAGAAGCAGCTGCTGGAAGTGGTTGTGGTGGTTGTGGTGGTTGTGGTGGTGGTGCTGGTGGTGATGGTGGTTGTGTAAAGTTTAGGCACACCACCCCTACATGACTGTGGGTGTTTAGATGTCTGACGTGAATGGAGGAGGAGAAGGAGGAGGAGGAGGAGGAGGAGGCGCCGTGTCGGCGCTGGAGAAGCAGCTGCTGGAAGTGGCGGTGGTGGTTGTGGTGGTTGTGGTGGTGGTGATGTTGATGTTGATGGTGGTGATGGTGGTTGTGGTGGTGGTGATGTTGATGGTGGTGATGGTGGTGGTGGTTGTGTAAAGTTTAGGCTCACCCTCCCCTGACTGCGGGTGTTTAGATGTCTGACGTGAACGAAGGAGGAGGCGCCGTGTCGGCGCTGGAGAAGCAGCTGCTGGAAGTGGTTGTGGTGGTTGTGGTGGTGGTGATGTTGATGGTGGTGATGGTGGTGGTGGTTGTGTAAAGTTTAGGCTCACCCTCCCCTGACTGTGGGTGTTTAGATGTCTGACGTGAATGGAGGAGGAGGTGGAGGTGGCGCCGTGTCGGCGCTGGAGAAGCAGCTGCTGGAAGTGGCGGTGGCCGTGGAGGAGCGGGTGGACAGCGCCATCCGGCAGATGGACGAGATGGGGGAGGAGGAGATGGAGGCGCTGCGCGAGAGGCGCCTGCAGGCCCTCAAGAAGGCGCAGCAGCAGCAGCAGGTGGGCGGACTCTGTGTGTAGGTGTAGGTGTGTGTGTATGTGTGTGTGTGTCACTGTGTGTGTGTGTAGGTGTCACTGTGTGTGTGTGTAGGTGTGTGTGTAGGTGTGTGTGTGTGTAGGTGTGTGTGTAGGTGTGTGTGTGTAGGTGTGGGTGTGTGTGTAGGTGTGTGTAGGTGTGTGTGTCTGTGTGTGTCTGTGTGTGTGTAGGTGTGTGTCCTTGTGTAGGTGTGTGTGTGTGTGTGTATCTGTGTGTGTAGGTGTATGTGGAGGTGTATGTGTAGGTGTGTGTGTAGGTGTGTGTGTGTGTAGGTGTATGTGTGTAGGTGTATGTGTGTGTGTAGGTGTGTGTGTGTGTCTGTGTGTGTGTAGGTGTGTGTGTGTGTGTCACTGTGTGTGTGTGTAGGTGTGTGTGTGTGTGTAGGTGTGTGTGTAGGTGTGTGTGTGTGTGTATGTGTGTATGTGTGTGTGTCTGTGTGTCTGTGTGTGTCTGTCTGTGTGTGTGTGTGTAGGTGTGCAAAACAACCCCCTACCTCCTCGCTGTGCCGGACGGGCAACTCTGTCGTGGACAGCGCTGTGGGGGGAGATCCAATTTTGATTGGCTCCTCCCCTCATGGCATATGTGTCCACCACAGGGGCTAAACGGGGGCTCTGGACGGGTGCGAGGGGCTGGTAACCCCTCCACCTTCAATTAATTACCACGAAACTACGAATTAAACTGAAATATGTAACAACTAAGCTTGTGCCGGAGGCCCCGGGGGGCCAGGCGTCTATGACGTCTCCTGGCCAAACCCCAATTGGCGGAGCCAGGAGATTGAATACCTACCCTCGGGGCTACTCCAGAAACAACGAAAAGCCACTACGGTTGGCCACGTGGAATGTTCGAACGCTCACTGCAGAGGAGAGGCTGCCACTCCTCTGTCGGGAGCTGGACCGGTACCGCCTGGATCTATGCGGCATTCAGGAGGTCCGGTGGACCGGCTCTGGCTCCTGCCACCATGAGGGGTGGACAGTCCTCTACTCGGGGCAGCAGACTGCCAAACAACAGGGTGTGGGTCTTCTTTTGAACAAAAGAATGAAGGGGGCGTGGGAGCGTGGCGGTGAGGTGTGGGAAGCTGTAAGCCCCAGGCTACTTTGGGCTCGCCTTCCCATCAACCGGAGGCGAGGAATGGTGGTCGTGGTTACTTATGCCCCCACCGAAGATGAACATCCGTGGAGGGATGCAGGCAAAGCCGATGAGTCAGATGCCTTCTATGACCTCCTGTCACAGGTGCTGGCTAAAGTGGCCCCTCGGGATAGAGTCATCATGTTGGGTGACTTCAATGCCCGAGTTGGTCATGATACTGGCACCTGGTCTGGAGTGATTGGAGGGCATGGGCCAGATCAGCTCAATAACAACGGTAGGAGGCTGCTAGATTTTTGTGCAGCCCATGGGCTTGTAATTACCAACACGCTGTTCCGGCATCGGCGCATCCACACAACATCATGGATGCATGCCGGGTCCAAGCAAGAACATCTGCTGGACTACATAGTGACGGACCAGCGAATGCGAGCCCATGTCCTTGACACCAGGACCTACCGTGGAGCTGATCTGCCCTCTGACCATCGACTAGTCATCTGTAAGATGCGCCTGCCATTCTTCCACTCCGGTGGTGGGTGTACACCCAGGACCCCATTCCAACCTAAAGTGGCCTGGTCTCAGTTATCTGATGAAAGTTGCAAGCGAGAATTTCATCATCGCTTGCGGCTGGGATTGGCATCGTCCCCGACTCCTCCTGATGTCGAGGGTAAATGGGCGAGGTTTAGGACTGTGACTCATGCAGCTGCAATGGCTGCTTTGGGTACGCGGTCCAGACCTCCCCAGACACCCTGGATGACAGAGGAGTTGTTCACGATGGTTGAGAAAAAGCGACAGGCCCACTGTCATCGGCTACAGAATCCCACGTCAGAGAATGAGGAGGCTTACCGCAGCCTTCGCTCGGAGGTTCGGAGAGCCGTGAGGCGCTGCAAGGATGGGTGGTGGTCGCGGGTTGCTGAGGAGATGGAGTCTGCCTCAGTGGCCCGTGATCACAAATCTCTATTTAACTCCATCAAAAAAGTAACCTGCAGCGCCACACCTATTACCATCATTAGGGGAAAAAACGGTGATCCAATTTCCGACCCCCAGGAACAGGTTCGCAGATTTGCTGAGCATTTCTGTGAGGTCCTGGGGGAGGGAAAATCCCTCAGCCAGGAAAACATCGTGGCACAAAGTGAGGATGACCCTGCTGAGGCTGCGGTGCCTCAAATATTGGATGAAGTCACCCCCTGTGAGTGGCTGGCTGAGGTGCCATCTGCTGAGGAAGTATTGAAGGCGATCCGGAGTCTGAGACCAGGAAAGGCAGCGGGCAGAGATGATCTCCCAAGCGAAATGCTGAGGGAGGGTGGCGTTTGTGCACAGACTGCCCTATATAACATCATAACAACAGTCTGGACCACTGGACGGGTTCCGCAGGATTGGAAGGATGCCCTGGTGGTCCCCCTTTTTAAGAAGGGGGACCGCACAGACTGTAACAACTACAGGGGCATCTCACTCCTCAGTGTGCCGGGAAAGGTCCTGGCAAGGATTATTCAGCATCGCCTTGCCAGGCACGCTGAGGAGAGGCTTGCGGAGCCCCAATGCGGTTTCAGGAAAGGGCGGTCCTGCACAGATGCCATATTTTCTGTCCGTCTGCTACAGCAGAGGTGTAGGGAATTCCAACAAGACCTACATCTCTGCTTTATTGACCTGGTCAAGGCCTATGATACCATCAGTAGGCCTGGGCTCTGGGTCGTTCTTCGTGCTTTTGGAGGACCTGACCCTCTGCTCACGATCATTAAGGACCTTCATGATGGTGAGCGGGCCCGGGTAAAACTACGTGGCCGGGAGTCAGAGCCATTCCCTGTACACCTTGGGGTGCGACAGGGATGTCCTCTGGCTCCCACATTATTTAACATCTATTTTGACCACGTAGTTCGTGAAGCCTTCAATAGCTGTACCGGGGGAATCTCCATATGGTACAGATATAATGGGAGGCTAATCGATGCCCGGGTGCGGTCAAGGGATGGCTCCCTATTGCTCAACCACGTTATGTATGCTGATGACTTGGTAATAGCTGCTCAGTCAGAGGAGGAGTTGGAGACGCTGCTGCTGAGACTGGAGCGTGCCACTAAGAGGTGGGGCCTTACCATCAGCCCCACCAAAACTAAGCACCTGCCTGGGTATTTTGTACCATCGGACACTCCACCCCCACAACTCCCAATCGGTGATGGGGCAGAGTGGAGAGTTTCCCATACCTGGGCAGTGTGCTTATGACTGGCTCCAGTTTAACAGCAGAGGTCTCACTCCGAATCAGTCGAGCGGCAATATCTTTTCATCGGTTGCGTAACGCTGTGTGGAAGCTACCTGGTCTGTCGCTCCGCACTAAGCTTCAGGTCTTCTCGGCCACGGTCATTCCCTCCCTTCTCTACGCTTGCGAAACGTGGACCCCCCTAATGGAACATCTTCGCCGGTTAGAAACATTTAGGCTGGCCTGCCTACGATCCATCCTGGGTTTAACCAGACTGGATTGTGTGAGGAGCTCACAAATCCTTGAAAGATCTGGGCAGGGTCCCATCGGTGAGCTCCTCCGGCAGGCAAGGCTGCGATGGCTGGGTCATGTAGCCCGCATGCCCAGCCACCGCATGCCGAAACAGCTTTTGTTTGGCCGGATTGAGGGGGCTAAGCGGGCGCGGCACGGGCTAGAGAAGAGATGGAGTGATGTGGTACAGGAGGACGTGGAGCTGAGTGGACTTGCCGATGACTGGTACCAGCGGTGTCAAGATCGGCCTCTGTGGAGGAGGCTCGTGAAGGATGCTACTGGGCAGTTGGAGGCAGTCGCCCTCCAACAACAACGGAGGGCGGAGGAGCGACGCTCACAACAGCGAGCGGAGCGCCGGGTGGCTAAAGCACAGCAGGTTGGCACAGTAGGGGGCACAGGTGGTGCATCAGCCAGTCATCTCAGTCAGTCGACCCGTGGCACCTGGGTCTGCCCCGTGACCTCCTGCCAGCGGGCGTTCGACACTTCACGTGGCCTCAGGGTGCACATAGCCTGGCACAAGCGTCGTGGTGACGTCACCGCCACTTAGTGGCGAATGGCGGTTGTTGTTGTTGTGTGTAGGTGTGTGTGTGTAGGTGTGTGTGTAGGTGTGTGTGTAGGTGTGTGTGTGTAGGTGTGTGTCTGTGTGTGTCACTGTGTGTCTGTGTGTGTGTGTGTAGGTGTGTGTGTGTAGGTGTGTGTGTGTAGGTGTGTGTGTGTATAGGTGTGTGTGTAGGTGTGTGTGTGTAGGTGTGTGTCTGTGTGTGTCACTGTGTGTCTGTGTGTGTGTGTGTGTGTAGGTGTGTGTGTGTGTGTAGGTGTGTGTGTGTGTGTAGGTGTGTGTGTGTAGGTGTGTGTCTGTGTGTGTCACTGTGTGTCTGTGTGTGTGGGTGTAGGTGTGTGTGTCTGTGTGTAGGTGTGTGTGTGTGTATGTGTGTGTGTGTAGGTGTGTGTGTGTGTAGGTGTGTGTGGGTGTGTAGGTGTGTGTGTGTAGGTGTGTGTGTGTGTAGGTGTGTGTGTGTGTAGGTGTGTAGGTGTGTGTGTGTGTGTGTCTGTGTGTGTCTGTGTGTGTGTGTGTAGGTGTGTGTGTGTGTGTAGGTGTGTGTGTGTGTGTAGGTGTGTGTGTGTGTGTCTGTGTGTGTGTGTAGGTGTGTGTGTGTCTGTGGGTGTGTTTGTGTGTGTGTATGTGTGTGTGTGTGTAGGTGTGTGTGTAGGTGTGTGTGTGTGTAGGTGTGTGTGTGTAGGTGTGTGTGTAGGTGTGTGTGTGTCTGTGTGTGTGTGTAGGTGTGTGTGTGTGTAGGTGTGTCTGTGTAGGTGTGTAGGTGTGTGTGTGTGTAGGTGTGTCTGTGTAGGTGTGTGTGTGTAGGTGTGTGTGTCTGTGTGTGTGTAGGTGTGTGTCTGTGTGTGTGTAGGTGTGTGTGTCTGTGTGTGTGAGTGTCTGTGTGTGTCTGTGTGTGTAGGTGTGTGTGCGTAGGTGTGTGTGTGTGTAGGTGTGTGTGTCTGTGTGTGTGTAGGTGTGTGTCTGTGTGTGTGTAGGTGTGTGTGTGTGTGTGTCTGTGTGTGTCTGTGTGTGTAGGTGTGTGTGTGTAGGTGTGTGTGTGTCTGTGTGTGTGTAGGTGTGTGTGTGTAGGTGTGTGTCTGTATGTGTGTGTGTGTAGGTGTGTGTGTGTAGGTTTGTGTGTCTGTGTGTGTGTAGGTGTGTGTGTGTCTGTGTGTGTCTGTGTGTGTGTGTCACTGTGTGTGTCACTGTGTGTGTCACTGTGTGTGTCACTGTGTGTGTCTGTGTGTGTGTCTGTGTGTGTGTGTCACTGTGTGTGTGTGTGTCTGTGTGTGTCACTGTGTGTTTGTGTGTGTCACTGTGTGTGTCTCTGTGTGTGTCACTGTGTGTGTCTCTGTGTGTGTCACTGTGTGTGTGTCACTGTTGTGTCACTGTGTGTATCACTGTGTGTGTGTCTCTGTGTGTGTCACTGTGTGTGTGTCACTGTGTGTGTCACTGTGTGTGTGTCACTGTGTGTCACTGTGTGTGTCACTGTGTGTGTCACTGTGTGTGTGTCACTGTGTGTGTGTCACTGTGTGTGTCACTGTGTGTGTGTCACTGTGTGTGTGTCACTGTGTCTGTGTCACTGTGCGTGTCACTGTGCGTGTCACTGTGTGTGTGTGTGTCTGTGTGTGTCACTGTGTGTGTGTCACTGTGTGTGTGTCACTGTGTGTGTGTGTCACTGTGTGTGTCACTGTGTGTGTCACTGTGTGTGTGTCACTGTGTGTGTCACTGTGTGTGTGTGTCACTGTGTGTGTGTCTGTGTGTGTGTCACTGTGTGTCACTGTGTGTGCGTGTCACTGTGTGTGTGTGTCACTGTGTGTGTCACTGTGTGTGTGTGTGTGTAACACTGTGTGTGTGTGTAACACTGTGTGTGTGTGTGTGTAACACTGTGTGTGTGTCTGTGTGTGTGTGTCACTGTGTGTGTATCTGTGTGTGTGACACTATGTGTGTGTCACTGTGTGTGTGTGTCACTGTGTGTGTGTGTAACACTGTGTGTGTGTGTGTAACACTGTGTGTGTGTGTCACTGTGTGTGTGTAACACTGTGTGTGTGTGTCACTGTGTGTGTGTAACACTGTGTGTGTGTGTGTAACACTGTGTGTGTGTGTCACTGTGTGTGTGTGTGTAACACTGTGTGTGTGTCACTGTGTGTGTGTGTCACTGTGTGTGTGTAACACTGTGTGTGTGTGTAACACTGTGTGTGTGTGTAACACTGTGTGTGTGTGTCACTGTGTGTGTGTGTAACACTGTGTGTCTGTGTGTGTGTCTGTGTGTGTGTGTGTCTGTGTGTGTGTGTGTGTCTGTGTGTGTGTGTCACTGTGTGTGTCACTGTGTGTGTCACTGTGTGTGTGTCACTGTGTGTGTCACTGTGTGTGTCACTGTGTGTGTGTCATTGTGTGTGTGTGACTGTGTGTGTGACACTGTGTGTGTGTCACTGTGTGTGTGACACTGTGTGTGTGTCACTGTGTGTCACTGTGTGTGTGTGTCTGTGTGTGTGTGTCACTGTGTGTGTGTCACTGTGTGTGTGTCACTGTGTGTGTCTGTGTGTGTGTCACTGTGTGTGTGTCACTGTGTGTGTGTCACTGTGTGTCTGTCTGTGTGCGTGTTGCAGGAGTGGCGGTCACTTGGACATGGTGTGTACAGTGACATTGCCGACGAGAAGGCGTTCTTCAGCGAATGCAAACGCTCACCCCGAGTGGTGTGTCACTTCTACAAGGACTCCACCCAGCGGTAACGCTCACCACCCGCTCACCACCCACTCACTCACTCACTCACCCACTCACCTACTCACCCACTCAGTCACTCACTTACTCACTCACACACTCACTCACTCACTCACCCGCTCACCACCCACTCACTCTCTCACTCACTCACTCACCCACTCACACACTCACTCACTCACTCACCCACTCACTCACTCACCCACTCACTCACTCACCCACTCACTCAGTCACTCACTTACTCACTCACTCACCCACTCACTCACTCACCCACTCACACACTCACTCACTCACTCACCCACTCAGTCACTCACTTACTCACTCACTCACCCACTCACACACTCACTCACTCAGTCACTCACTTACTCACTCACTCACTCAGTCACTCACTTACTCACTCACTCACCCACTCACTCACTCACCCACTCACACACTCACTCACTTACTCACCCACTCAGTCACTCACTTACTCACTCACTCACCCACTCACACACTCACTCACTCAGTCACTCACTTACTCACTCAGTCACTCACTCACTCACTCAGTCACTCACTTACTCACTCACTCACTCAGTCACTCACTCACTCACTCAGTCACTCACTCACTCAGTCACTCACACACTCACTTACTCACTCACTCACGCACCCACTCACTCTCTCACCCACTCGCCCACTCGCTCACTCACTCACTTACTCACTCTCTTACTCACTCACTCACCCACTCGCTCACTCACCCACTCACTCACTCTCTCACTCACTCACTCACTTACTCACTCACCCACTCACACACTCACTCACCCACTCACCCACTCACTCTCTCACTCTCTCACTCACTCACTCACCCTCTCACTCACTCTCTCACTCACTCACTCACCCACTCACTCACTCACCCACTCACTCACTCACCCACTCACTCACTCACCTACTCACTCACCCACTCACTCACTCACCCACTCACCCACTCACCTACTCACCCTCTCACTCACTCACTCTCTCTCTCACTCACCCACCCACTCACTCATTCACTACTCCCTCACCACCCCATTACTACCCCTCCATCTCCACCTCTATCTCCCACCCCCCTGTATCTGTGTCTCTCCCTCTATCTCCCCCTCTATCTCCCCCCTCTATCTCCCCCCTGAAGCTGTGAGGTGGTAGACGGCCAGCTGGCCAAGATGGCTCCGCTGCACCTTGAGACTCTGAGATTCTCTCTCTGCCTCTGTGTCTCTCCCCCTCTCTATCTCCCTCTCTATCTCCCCTCTCTATCTCCCCTCTCTATCTCCCCTCTCTATCTCCCCTCTCTATCTCCCCTCTCTATCTCCCCCCTCTATCTCCCCCCTCTATCTCCCCTCTCTATCTCCCCCTCTCTATCTCCCCTCTCTATCTCCCCCCTCTATCTCCCCCCTCTATCTCCCCTCTCTATCTCCCCTCTCTATCTCCCCTCTCTATCTCCCCCCCTCTATCTCCCCCCTGAAGCTGCGAGGTGGTAGACGGCCAGCTGGCCAAGATGGCTCCGCTCCACCTTGAGACTCTGAGATTCTCTCTCTGCCTCTGTGTATCTCCCCCTCTCTATCTCCCCTCTCTATCTCCCCTCTCTATCTCCCCCCTCTATCTCCCCCCTGAAGCTGTGAGGTGGTGGACGGCCAGCTGGCCAAGATGGCTCCGCTGCACCTTGAGACTCTGAGATTCTCTCTCTGCCTCTGTGTATCTCCCCTCTCTATCTCCCCCCCTCTATCTCCCCTCTCTATCTCCCCCCCTCTATCTCCCCTCTCTATCTCCCCCTCTCTATCTCCCCCCTCTATCTCCCCCCTGAAGCTGTGAGGTGGTAGACGGCCAGCTGGCCAAGATGGCTCCGCTGCACCTTGAGACTCTGAGATTCTCTCTCTGCCTCTGTGTATCTCCCCCTCTCTATCTCCCCCTCTATCTCCCCCCCCTTCTATCTCCCCCCTGAAGCTGCGAGGTGGTGGACGGCCAGCTGGCCAAGATGGCTCCGCTCCACCTTGAGACTCTGAGATTCTCTCTCTGCCTCTGTGTATCTCCCCTCTCTATCTCCCCCTCTATCTCCCCCCTCTCTATCTCCCCTCTCTATCTCCCCCTCTATCTCCCCCCTGAAGCTGCGAGGTGGTGGACGGCCAGCTGGCCAAGATGGCTCCGCTGCACCTTGAGACTCTGAGATTCTCTCTCTGCCTCTGTGTATCTCCCCCCTTTATCTCCCCTCTCTATCTCCCCTCTCTATCTCCCCTCTCTATCTCCCCCCTCTCTATCTCCCCCTCTATCTCCCCCTCTGAAGCTGTGAGGTGGTAGACGGCCAGCTGGCCAAGATGGCTCCGCTCCACCTTGAGACTCTGAGATTCTCTCTCTGCCTCTGTGTATCTCCCCTCTCTATCTCCCCCCCTCTATCTCCCCTCTCTATCTCCCCCCCTCTATCTCCCCTCTCTATCTCCCCCTCTCTATCTCCCCCCTGAAGCTGTGAGGTGGTAGACGGCCAGCTGGCCAAGATGGCTCCGCTGCACCTTGAGACTCTGAGATTCTCTCTCTGCCTCTGTGTATCTCCCCTCTCTATCTCCCCCTCTATCTCCCTCTCTATCTCCCCCCCTCTATCTCCCCTCTCTATCTCTCCCCTCTCTATCTCCCCTCTCTATCTCCCCTCTCTATCTCCCCCTCTATCTCCCCCCTGAAGCTGTGAGGTGGTAGACGGCCAGCTGGCCAAGATGGCTCCGCTCCACCTTGAGACTCTGAGATTCTCTCTCTGCCTCTGTGTATCTCCCCCCTCCATCTCCCCCCTCTCTATCTCCCTCTCTATCTCCCCCTCTATCTCCCCACCCCAGCTGTGAGGTGGTGGACGGCCAGCTGGCCAAGATGGCTCCGCTGCACCTTGAGACTCTTTGATTCTCTCTCTGCCTCTGTATATCTCCCCCTCTCTATCTCCCCCCTCTATCTCCCCTCTCTATCTCCCCCCTCTATCTCCCCTCTCTATCTCCCCCTCTATCTCCCCCCTCTATCTCCCCCTCTCTATCTCCCCCCTGAAGCTGTGAGGTGGTAGACGGCCAGCTGGCCAAGATGGCTCCGCTGCACCTTGAGACTCTGAGATTCTCTCTCTGCCTCTGTGTATCTCCCCTCTCTATCTCCCCCTCTATCTCCCCCTCTCTATCTCCCCTCTCTATCTCCCCCTCTATCTCCCCTCTCTATCTCCCCCCTGAAGCTGTGAGGTGGTAGACGGCCAGCTGGCCAAGATGGCTCCGCTGCACCTTGAGACTCTGAGATTCTCTCTCTGCCTCTGTGTATCTCCCCCCTCTTATCTCCCCTCTCTATCTCCCCTCTATCTCCCCCCCACTGTGTCTCCCCCCTGAAGCTGTGAGGTGGTGGACGGCCAGCTGGCCAAGATGGCTCCGCTGCACCTTGAGACTCTGAGATTCTCTCTCTGCCTCTGTGTATCTCCCCTCTCTATCTCCCCCTCTATCTCCCCTCTATCTCCCCCCCACTGTGTCTCCCCCCTGAAGCTGTGAGGTGGTGGACGGCCAGCTGGCCAAGATGGCTCCGCTCCACCTTGAGACTCTGAGATTCTCTCTCTGCCTCTGTGTATCTCCCCTCTCTATCTCCCCCTCTATCTCCCCTCTATCTCCCTCTGTGTCTCCCCCCTGAAGCTGTGAGGTGGTGGACGGCCAGCTGGCCAAGATGGCTCCGCTCCACCTTGAGACTCTGAGATTCTCTCTCTGCCTCTGTGTATCTCCCCCCTCTATCTCCCCCTCTATCTCCCCTCTCTATCTCCCCTCTCTATCTCCCCACCCCAGCTGTGAGGTGGTGGACGGCCAGCTGGCCAAGATGGCTCTGCTGCACCTTGAGACTCTGAGATTCTCTCTCTGCCTCTGTGTATCTCCCCTCTCTATCTCCCCCTCTATCTCCCCCCTCTATCTCCCCCCTGAAGCTGTGAGGTGGTAGACGGCCAGCTGGCCAAGATGGCTCCGCTGCACCTTGAGACTCTGAGATTCTCTCTCTGCCTCTGTGTATCTCCCCTCTCTATCTCCCCCTCTATCTCCCCTCTCTATCTCCCCCCTGAAGCTGTGAGGTGGTAGACGGCCAGCTGGCCAAGATGGCTCCGCTGCACCTTGAGACTCTGAGATTCTCTCTCTGCCTCTGTGTATCTCCCCCCTCTTATCTCCCCTCTCTATCTCCCCTCTATCTCCCCCCCACTGTGTCTCCCCCCTGAAGCTGTGAGGTGGTGGACGGCCAGCTGGCCAAGATGGCTCCGCTCCACCTTGAGACTCTGAGATTCTCTCTCTGCCTCTGTGTATCTCCCCTCTCTATCTCCCCCTCTATCTCCCCTCTATCTCCCCCCCACTGTGTCTCCCCCCTGAAGCTGTGAGGTGGTGGACGGCCAGCTGGCCAAGATGGCTCCGCTCCACCTTGAGACTCTGAGATTCTCTCTCTGCCTCTGTGTATCTCCCCTCTCTATCTCCCCCTCTATCTCCCCTCTATCTCCCTCTGTGTCTCCCCCCTGAAGCTGTGAGGTGGTGGACGGCCAGCTGGCCAAGATGGCTCCGCTCCACCTTGAGACTCTGAGATTCTCTCTCTGCCTCTGTGTATCTCCCCTCTCTATCTCCCCCTCTATCTCCCCTCTATCTCCCCCCCACTGTGTCTCCCCCCTGAAGCTGTGAGGTAGTGGACGGCCAGCTGGCCAAGATGGCTCCGCTCCACCTTGAGACTCTGAGATTCTCTCTCTGCCTCTGTGTATCTCCCCTCTCTATCTCCCCCTCTATCTCCCCTCTATCTCCCTCTGTGTCTCCCCCCTGAAGCTGTGAGGTGGTGGACGGCCAGCTGGCCAAGATGGCTCCGCTCCACCTTGAGACTCTGAGATTCTCTCTCTGCCTCTGTGTATCTCCCCCCCTCTATCTCCCCTCTCTATCTCCCCTCTCTATCTCCCCCCTCTATCTCCCCTCTCTATCTCCCCACCCCAGCTGTGAGGTGGTGGACGGCCAGCTGGCCAAGATGGCTCCGCTGCACCTTGAGACTCTGAGATTCTCTCTCTGCCTCTGTGTATCTCCCCCTCTCTATCTCCCCCTCTATCTCCCCCCTCTCTCTCCCCCCTGAAGCTGTGAGGTGGTAGACGGCCAGCTGGCCAAGATGGCTCCGCTCCACCTTGAGACTCTGAGATTCTCTCTCTGCCTCTGTGTATCTCCCCTCTCTATCTCCCCCTCTATCTCCCCTCTCTATCTCCCCCCTGAAGCTGTGAGGTGGTAGACGGCCAGCTGGCCAAGATGGCTCCGCTGCACCTTGAGACTCTGAGATTCTCTCTCTGCCTCTGTGTATCTCCCCCCTCTTATCTCCCCTCTCTATCTCCCCTCTATCTCCCCTCTATCTCCCCCCCACTGTGTCTCCCCCCTGAAGCTGTGAGGTGGTGGACGGCCAGCTGGCCAAGATGGCTCCGCTCCACCTTGAGACTCTGAGATTCTCTCTCTGCCTCTGTGTATCTCCCCTCTCTATCTCCCCCTCTATCTCCCCTCTATCTCCCCCCCACTGTGTCTCCCCCCTGAAGCTGTGAGGTGGTGGACGGCCAGCTGGCCAAGATGGCTCCGCTCCACCTTGAGACTCTGAGATTCTCTCTCTGCCTCTGTGTATCTCCCCTCTCTATCTCCCCCTCTATCTCCCCTCTATCTCCCTCTGTGTCTCCCCCCTGAAGCTGTGAGGTGGTGGACGGCCAGCTGGCCAAGATGGCTCCGCTCCACCTTGAGACTCTGAGATTCTCTCTCTGCCTCTGTGTATCTCCCCCCCTCTATCTCCCCTCTCTATCTCCCCTCTCTATCTCCCCTCTCTATCTCCCCCTCTATCTCCCCCCTGAAGCTGCGAGGTGGTAGACGGCCAGCTGGCCAAGATGGCTCCGCTCCACCTTGAGACTCTGAGATTCTCTCTCTGCCTCTGTGTATCTCCCCCCTCTATCTCCCCTCTCTATCTCCCCTCTCTATCTCCCCACCCCAGCTGTGAGGTGGTGGACGGCCAGCTGGCCAAGATGGCTCCGCTGCACCTTGAGACTCTTTGATTCTCTCTCTGCCTCTGTGTATCTCCCCTCTCTATCTCCCCCTCTATCTCCCCCCTCTATCTCCCCCCTGAAGCTGTGAGGTGGTAGACGGCCAGCTGGCCAAGATGGCTCCGCTGCACCTTGAGACTCTGAGATTCTCTCTCTGCCTCTGTGTATCTCCCCCCTCTTATCTCCCCTCTCTATCTCCCCTCTATCTCCCCCCCACTGTGTCTCCCCCCTGAAGCTGTGAGGTGGTGGACGGCCAGCTGGCCAAGATGGCTCCGCTCCACCCTGAGACTCTGAGATTCTCTCTCTGCCTCTGTGTATCTCCCCTCTCTATCTCCCCCTCTATCTCCCCTCTATCTCCCCCCCACTGTGTCTCCCCCCTGAAGCTGTGAGGTGGTGGACGGCCAGCTGGCCAAGATGGCTCCGCTCCACCTTGAGACTCTGAGATTCTCTCTCTGCCTCTGTGTATCTCCCCTCTCTATCTCCCCCTCTATCTCCCCTCTATCTCCCTCTGTGTCTCCCCCCTGAAGCTGTGAGGTGGTGGACGGCCAGCTGGCCAAGATGGCTCCGCTCCACCTTGAGACTCTGAGATTCTCTCTCTGCCTCTGTGTATCTCCCCTCTCTATCTCCCCCTCTATCTCCCCTCTATCTCCCCCCCACTGTGTCTCCCCCCTGAAGCTGTGAGGTGGTGGACGGCCAGCTGGCCAAGATGGCTCCGCTCCACCTTGAGACTCAGAGATTCTCTCTCTGCCTCTGTGTATCTCCCCTCTCTATCTCCCCCTCTATCTCCCCTCTATCTCCCTCTGTGTCTCCCCCCTGAAGCTGTGAGGTGGTGGACGGCCAGCTGGCCAAGATGGCTCCGCTCCACCTTGAGACTCTGAGATTCTCTCTCTGCCTCTGTGTATCTCCCCCCCTCTATCTCCCCTCTCTATCTCCCCTCTCTATCTCCCCCTCTATCTCCCCCTCTATCTCCCCCCTGAAGCTGCGAGGTGGTAGACGGCCAGCTGGCCAAGATGGCTCCGCTCCACCTTGAGACTCTGAGATTCTCTCTCTGCCTCTGTGTATCTCCCCCCTCTATCTCCCCTCTCTATCTCCCCTCTCTATCTCCCCACCCCAGCTGTGAGGTGGTGGACGGCCAGCTGGCCAAGATGGCTCCGCTGCACCTTGAGACTCTGAGATTCTCTCTCTGCCTCTGTGTATCTCCCCCTCTCTATCTCCCCCCCTCTATCTCCCCCTTCTATCTCCCCCCTGAAGCTGTGAGGTGGTGGACGGCCAGCTGGCCAAGATGGCTCCGCTGCACCTTGAGACTCTGAGATTCTCTCTCTGCCTCTGTGTATCTCCCCTCTCTATCTCCCCCTCTATCGCCCCCCTCTATCTCCCCCCTGAAGCTGTGAGGTGGTAGACGGCCAGCTGGCCAAGATGGCTCCGCTCCACCTTGAGACTCTGAGATTCTCTCTCTGCCTCTGTGTATCTCCCCTCTCTATCTCCCCCTCTATCTCCCCTCTCTATCTCCCCCCTGAAGCTGTGAGGTGGTAGACGGCCAGCTGGCCAAGATGGCTCCGCTGCACCTTGAGACTCTGAGATTCTCTCTCTGCCTCTGTGTATCTCCCCCCTCTTATCTCCCCTCTCTATCTCCCCTCTATCTCCCCCCCACTGTGTCTCCCCCCTGAAGCTGTGAGGTGGTGGACGGCCAGCTGGCCAAGATGGCTCCGCTCCACCTTGAGACTCTGAGATTCTCTCTCTGCCTCTGTGTATCTCCCCTCTCTATCTCCCCCTCTATCTCCCCTCTATCTCCCCCCCACTGTGTCTCCCCCCTGAAGCTGTGAGGTGGTGGACGGCCAGCTGGCCAAGATGGCTCCGCTCCACCTTGAGACTCTGAGATTCTCTCTCTGCCTCTGTGTATCTCCCCTCTCTATCTCCCCCTCTATCTCCCCTCTATCTCCCTCTGTGTCTCCCCCCTGAAGCTGTGAGGTGGTGGACGGCCAGCTGGCCAAGATGGCTCCGCTCCACCTTGAGACTCTGAGATTCTCTCTCTGCCTCTGTGTATCTCCCCTCTCTATCTCCCCCTCTATCTCCCCTCTATCTCCCCCCCACTGTGTCTCCCCCCTGAAGCTGTGAGGTAGTGGACGGCCAGCTGGCCAAGATGGCTCCGCTCCACCTTGAGACTCTGAGATTCTCTCTCTGCCTCTGTGTATCTCCCCTCTCTATCTCCCCCTCTATCTCCCCTCTATCTCCCTCTGTGTCTCCCCCCTGAAGCTGTGAGGTGGTGGACGGCCAGCTGGCCAAGATGGCTCCGCTCCACCTTGAGACTCTGAGATTCTCTCTCTGCCTCTGTGTATCTCCCCCCCTCTATCTCCCCTCTCTATCTCCCCTCTCTATCTCCCCCTCTATCTCCCCCTCTATCTCCCCCCTGAAGCTGTGAGGTGGTGGACGGCCAGCTGGCCAAGATGGCTCCGCTGCACCTTGAGACTCTGAGATTCTCTCTCTGCCTCTGTGTATCTCCCCCTCTCTATCTCCCCTCTCTATCTCCCCTCTCTATCTCCCCTCTATCTCCCCCCTCTATCTCCCCCCTGAAGCTGTGAGGTGGTGGACGGCCAGCTGGCCAAGATGGCTCCGCTGCACCTTGAGACTCTGAGATTCTCTCTCTGCCTCTGTGTATCTCCCCCTCTCTATCTCCCCTCTCTATCTCCCCTCTCTATCTCCCCCCTCTTATCTCCCCTCTCTATCTCCCCTCTATCTCCCCCCTCTATCTCCCCCCTGAAGCTGTGAGGTGGTAGACGGCCAGCTGGCCAAGATGGCTCCGCTCCACCTTGAGACTCGCTTCCTGCGCCTGGACGTGAGCCGGGCGCCCTTCCTGAGCACCCGGCTCCGCCTCCGCGCCGTGCCCACCGTCGCCGTGGTGAGGGGCGGAGCCATCTCCGACTACGTCATCGGAGTCGCCGAGATGGGCGGAGCCAACGGGGCCAGGCCCAGCCCCCAGCTCAGCGCGGCGGAGTTGGAGCGACGGCTCGCCGCAGCTGGGGCCATCTTCCGGAGGTGTGGGGGGTGGCGGTGGTGGTGGTGGTGGTGGTGGTGGTTGTGGTGGCGGTGGTGGTGGTGGTGGTGGTGGCGGTGGTGGTGGTGGTGGGGGCGGTGGTGGTGGTGGTGGTGGTGGGGGCGGTGGTGGTGGTGGTGGTGGTGGGGGCGGTGGTGGTGGTGGTGGTGGGGGCGGTAGTGGTGGTGGTGGTGTGGGGGCGGTGGTGGTGGTGGGGGTGGTGGTGGTGGTGGTGGTGGTTGTTGTGGTGGTGGTGGTGGTGGTGGTGATGATGGTGGCGGTGGTGTTGGTGGTGGTGGTGTTGGTGGTGGTGGTGTTGTTGGCGGTGGTGGTGGTGGTGGTAATGGAGGTGGTGGTGGTGGCGGTGGTGTTGGTGGCGGTGGCAGCGGCGACGGTGATAGTGATGGCGGTGGCGGTGGTGTTGGCGGCGGTGGTGGCGGTGACGGTTATTATCGAGCCGATTCCTCCCATGCCTTCCTGATGGCCTCCAACCCAGGTGTCCGCCTCATGAACCACTCGGGCATTGATGTCGCCCAACCTGACGACCCCATCCCGAGGGGGCCACTTTAACTAGCGCCTGTGGCAGCAGGGACGCCCATTGAAGGCACGTCTCGCTGTGCGGCCCACGTGCTTGCAAAATATGCCGACACGCTGTTCCGGCACCGGCGCATCATCCACACAACATCGCTGTGGACTGCTCGCCGGGTAGCAAGCGAGAAAATCTGCCGGGCTGCGTAGCGACGGAGCAGCGGATGATGATGCGGGCCGACGTCCGCATCATCTCCTCCAGCCAGAGAGCCTGGCTGGAGGAGGAGGAGGAGGAGGTGAGACAACGTCACGGGTCGAGGTTGGGGACAGTGAAAGGGACAGTGAAGCAATGATGAAGTGATAAAAATATAAAGCAATAAAAATTATTATTCTTGGTTTCTCTGGGTAAAGGCACCACCGCGTAGACGGGAAACAATAAAATAATAAAAATATAAAGCAATAAAATTATTATTCTTGGTTTCTTTCGGTAAAGTCACCACCGCGTAGAAGGGAAACAATAAAATGATAAAAATATAAAACAATAAAAATTTTATTCTTGGTTCTTTGGGTAAAGTCACCACGTAGAAGGGAAACAATAAAATAATAAAAATATAAAGCAATAAAATTATTATTCTTGGTTCTTTGGGTAAAGTCACCACCACGTAGAAGGGAAACAATAAAATAATAAAAATATAAAACAATAAAATAATAAAAACATAAAACAATAAAAACATTAATAAACATTATTCTTGGTTCTTTAGGTAAAGTCACCATGTAGAAGGGAAACAATAAAATAATAAAAATATAAAACAATAAAATTATTATTCTTGGTTCTTTGGGTAAAGTCACCACGTAGAAGGGAAACAAAATAATAAAAATATAAAACAATACAATTATTATTCTTGGTTCTTTGGGTAAAGTCATCACGTAGAAGGGAAACAATAAAATGATAAAAATATAAAACAATACAATTATTATTCTTGGTTTCTTTGGGTAAAGTCACCACCGCGTAGAAGGGAAACAATAAAATAATAAAAATATAAAACAATAAAATCCTCACGACGTTTCGACTGCAACACAAGAAGCAATCGTCATCAGGTGTGAAAACCACAGCAAGAAAATTTGAAGAAAGTGGCGGGTTATTTTTAACGTTAGCACCACGGAGAGCGATTTGGCAGTCATTCAGATGGACGAGTCCATCTGTGTTCGGAAAAGAGGAGGGGGGGAGACGAAAATAATGGATGCGGTCTGAAAGCCACCGTAAGCGTGAACAATCAATGAAGACCCGAAATGGTTTTATCAAATCCTTCCAATGATTGCTCAGCCAGAATCCATCTTCTCCGTTGAAATTGTCTCTGTGTTTGTATATGTGGAGAGCCTCATGAACGAATCTCTCATGGTAACTGTAATCGTGAACAATCAATGAAGACCCCGAAATGGTTTATCAAATCCTTCCAATGACTGCTAAGCCAGAATCCATCTTCTCCGTTGAAATTGTCTCTGTGCTTGTATATGTGGATAGCCTCATGGACGAATCTCTCATGGTAACCGTAAGCGTGAACAATCAATGAAGACCCCGAAATGGTTTATCAAATCCTTCCAATGATTGCTAAGCCAGAATCCATCTTCTCCGTTGAAATTGTCTCCGTGTTTGTATATGCGGATAGCCTCATGAACGAATCTCTCATGGTAACCGTAAGCGTGAACAATCAATGAAGACCCCGAAATGGTTTATCAAATCCTTATAATGATTGCTAAGCTAGAATCCATCTTCTCCGTTGAAATTGTCTTCGTGTTTGTATATGCGGATAGCCTCATGAACGAATCTCTCATGGTAACCGTAAGCGTGAACAATCAATGAAGACCCCAAATGGTTTTATCAAATCCTCCCAATGATTGCTAAGCCAGAATCCATCTTCTCCGTTGAAATTGTCTCCGTGTTTGTATATGTGGATAGCCTCATGAACGAATCTCTCATGGTAACCGTAAGCGTGAACAATCAATGAAGACCCCGAAATGGTTTATCAAATCCTTCCAATGATTGCTAAGCCAGAATCCATCTTCTCCGTTGAAATTGTCTCCGTGTTTGTATATGCGGATAGCCTCATGAACGAATCTCTCATGGTAACCGTAAGCGTGAACAATCAATGAAGACCCCGAAATGGTTTATCAAATCCTTATAATGATTGCTAAGCTAGAATCCATCTTCTCCGTTGAAATTGTCTTCGTGTTTGTATATGCGGATAGCCTCATGAACGAATCTCTCATGGTAACCGTAAGCGTGAACAATCAATGAAGACCCCAAATGGTTTTATCAAATCCTCCCAATGATTGCTAAGCCAGAATCCATCTTCTCCGTTGAAATTGTCTCCGTGTTTGTATATGTGGATAGCCTCATGAACGAATCTCTCATGGTAACCGTAAGCGTGAACAATCAATGAAGACCCCAAATGGTTTATCAAATCCTTCCAATGATTGCTAAGCCAGAATCCATCTTCTCCGTTGAAATTGTCTCAGTGCTTATATATGTGGATAGCCTCATGAACGAATCTCTCATGGTAACCGTAAGCGTGAACAATCAATGAAGACCCCAAATGGTTTATCAAATCCTTCCAATGATTGCTAAGCCAGAATCCATCTTCTCCGTTGAAATTGTCTCAGTGCTTATATATGTGGATAGCCTCATGAACGAATCTCTCATGGTAACCGTAAGCGTGAACAATCAATGAAGACCCCAAATGGTTTATCAAATCCTTCCAATGATTGCTAAGCCAGAATCCATCTTCTCCGTTGAAATTGTCTCTGTGCTTGTATATGTGGATAGCCTCATGGACGAATCTCTCATGGTAACCGTAAGCGTGAACAATCAATGAAGACCCCGAAATGGTTTATCAAATCCTCCCAATGATTGCTAAGCCAGAATCCATCTTCTCGGTTGAAATTGTCTCTGTGCTTGTATATGCGGATAGCCTCATGAACGAATCTCTCATGGTAACCGTAAGCGTGAACAATCAATGAAGACCCCGAAATGGTTTATCAAATCCTTCCAATGATTGCTAAGCCATAATCCATCTTCTCCGTTGAAATTGTCTCCGTGCTTATATATGCGAATAGCCTCGTGGACGAATCTCTCACGGTAGCCAGATGGCTTGCAGAGAACCTCTGTCTTGGCTATTATTATTCCCCACGAACTTTGCTCTTGTGACCAGGACTTTACGTGAAGGAATGGCACAAATGCGCACCACGCCTTCTCATTGACAGTAGTTTCATTTCAAAATGTCCTTGTCCTGCTCACAAAAGCCAAGTTTGTGTTGGAATGACATCCACTTGCTGTGCCTTTTGAGGCGCGAGCAGTTAGGAAATAACACTTCCTACCCAGGAACAAACGCAAATATATATATTTTCGGTAAAGTCACGCAGAAGGGAAACAAGAAAGTACAAAAATATAAAACAATAAAATTCTCACGACGTTTCGACTGCAACACAGGCAACCGCCATCGGTCGAAACGTCGCGAGATTTGTGTTGTTTCACATATTTTTATTCTGTTATCGTCTCCCCTTTCTACGCGGTGGCCGCTTTACCGACGGAACCAACGGCATGGATCCCTGCAGTCACGAAAGCTTTTAAGTCGAAATCTGTATTTTGTCTCACGGTGTTATTGGTCCCGAAGAAGCCACCCCGCCACCAACCACCCCCCCTTTCTGAGTGCGTGGCTGTGTGCGAGATCTGTGCGGGACGTCACGTAGTCCGATCAGAGACGATCTCCCGAGCGAAATGCCGAGGGGAAGGGGCGGGCGGGCGGGCGGGCGGGCGGGCGTCTTTCCGCTGTCCTCCAGACAGCCTGGTCCCCTTCGCCTGATGAAGGCCGCTTGCGTTGTGGCCGAAACGTCGCGTGATTTTTGTTGTTTTATTTTTTTTACCTACTACGTGGTGACTTTACCCAATGGTGTGGATCCTAGCAGTCACGAAAGCTTCAAATCTAGAGGCGCGTGGCGTCTGTTTGCACGGACACAAGTGCCTGGGCCCGCGGGGATTGTGAAAGGGGAATGCCTTTGTGCGGATAAGGCGTCATCACACAACGCGCATCATTCTCAGCGGCGAGGATTATTCGGCATCGCCTTCGCCAGGCACGCTGAGGAGAGGCTTGCGGAGCCCCAACGCGGTTTCAGACCGGGGCGGGCATGCACGGATGCCATATTTTCTGTCCGTCTGCTACAGCAGAGGTGTAGGGAATTCCCGCAAGGCCTACGTCTCTGCTTTATTGACCTGGTCAAGGCACTATGATACCATCCAGTAGGCCAGGGCTTCTGGGTCGTTCTTCGTGCTTTCGGAGTCCCTGACCCTCTGCTCACGATCATTAAGGACCTTCATGATGGTGAGCGGGCCCGGGTAAAACTACGTGGGCCGGGAGTCAGAGCCATTCCCTGTACACCTTGGGGTGCGACAGGGATGTCCTCTGGCTCCCACATTATTTAACATCTATTTTGACCACGTAGTTCGTGAAGCCTTCAATAGCTGTACCGGGGGAATCTCCATTTGGTGCAGATATAATGGGAGGCTGATCGATGCCCGGGTGCAGTCAAGGGATGGCTCCCTATTGCTCAACCACATTATGTATGCCGATGATTTGGTAATAGCTGCTCATTCAGGGGAGGAGTTGGAGATGCTGCTGCTGAGACTGGAGCGTGCCACTAAGAGGTGGGGCCTTACCATCAGCCCCACAAAAACTAAGCACCTGCCTGGGTATTTTGTACCATCGGACACTCCACCCCCACAACTCCCAATCAATGATGGGGCAGTTGTGGAGAGAGTGGAGAGTTTCCCATACCTGGGCAGTGTGCTTATGACCGGCTCCAGTTTAACAGCAGAGGTCTCACTCCGAATCAGTCGAGCGGCAATATCTTTTCATCGGTTGCGTAACGCTGTGTGGAAGCTACCTGGTCTGTCACTCCGCATTAAGCTTCAGGTCTTCTCGGCCACGGTCATTCCCTCCCTTCTCTACGCTTGCGAAACGTGGACCCCCCTAATGGAACATCTTCGCCGGTTAGAAACATTTAGGCTGGCCTGCCTACAATCCATCCTGGGTTTAACCAGACTGGATTGTGTGAGGAGCTCACAAATCCTTGAAAGATCTGGGCACGGTCCCATCGGTGAGCTCCTCCGGCAGGCAAGGCTGCGTTGGCTGGGTCATGTAGCCCGCATGCCCAGCCACCGCATGCCGAAACAGCTTTTGTTCGGCCGGATCGAGGGGGCTAAACGGGCGCGGCACGGGCTAGAGAAGAGATGGAGTGATGTGGTACAGGAGGACGTGGAGCTGAGTGGACTTGCCGATGACCGGTACCAGCGGTGTCAAGATCGGCCTCTGTGGAGGAGGCTCGTGAAGGACGCTACTGGGCAGTTGGAGGCAGTCGCCCTCCAACAACAACGGAGGGCGGAGGAGCGACGCTCACAACAACGAGCGGAGCGCCGGGTGGCTAAAGCACAGCAGGTTGGCACAGTAGGGGGCACAGGTGGCGCATCAGCCAGTCATCTCAGTCAGTCGACCCGTGGCACCTGGGTCTGCCCAGTGACCTCCTGCCAGCGGGCGTTCGACACTTCACGTGGCCTCACGGTGCACATAGCCTGGCACAAGCGTCGTGGTGACGTCACCGCCACTTAGTGGCGAATGGCGGTTGTTGTTGTGTGACTGTGTGTGTCTCTGTGTGTGTCTCTGTGTGTGTGTGTCTCTGTGTGTGTCTCTGTGTGTGTCTCTGTGTGTATCTCTGTGTGTGTCTCTGTGCGTGTCTCTGTGTGTGTCTCTGTGTGTGTCACTGTATGTGTCTCTGTGTGTGTCTCTGTGTGTGTCTCTGTGTGTGTCTCTGTGTGTCTCTGTGTGTGTGTCTCTGTGTGTGTCTCTGTGTGTGTCTCTGTGTGTGTGTCTCTGTGTGTGTCTCTCTGTGTGTGTCTCTGTGTGTGTCACTGTGTGTCACTGTGTGTGTCACTGTGTGTGTCTCTGTGTGTGTGTCTCTGTGTGTGTGTCTCTGTGTGTGTGTGTCACTGTGTGTGTCACTGTGTGTCTCTGTGTGTGTCTCTGTGTGTGTCTCTGTGTGTGTCTCTGTGTGTGTGTGTCTCCGTGTGTGTCTCTGTGTGTGTGTGTGTGTCACTGTGTGTCTCTGTGTGTGTCACTGTGTGTCTCTGTGTGTGTCTCTGTGTGTGACTGTGTCTCTGTGTGTGTCTCTGTGTGTGTCTCTGTGTGTGTCTCTGTGTGTGCAGCAGTGACGCTGCTGGAGACCCCCCAGGCAGTGGTGGTGGTGCCCACCCCCCACGCACCACCTTCACCCACGCTGCCAAGAAGACGTCGATCCGGGCACAACACCGCAACACCGCTGACTCAGACTGACTCAGACTCAGACTGACTCACTCACTCACTCACTAGGACTCACTCACTCAGACTCACTCACTCACTCAGACTGACTCACTAGGACTGACTCAGACTCAGACTGACTCACTCAGACTGACTCAGACTCAGACTGACTCACTCAGACTGACTCAGACTCAGACTCACTCACTCAGACTGACTCAGACTCAGACTGACTCACTCGGACTCACTCAGACTCACTCAGACTGACTCACTCAGACTCGCTCAGACTCACTCACTCAGACTGACTCACTCAGACTCATTCACTCAGACTCACTCAGACTCACTCACTCAGACTCACTCACTCAGACTCACTCAGACTCACTCAGACTCACTCACTCAGACTGACTCACTCACTCACTCAGACTGACTCACTCGGACTGACTCACTCACTCAGACTGACTCACTCAGACTCATTCACTCAGACTCACTCAGACTCACTCACTCAGACTCACTCAGACTCACTCACTCAGACTGACTCACTCAGACTCACTCACTCAGACTCGCTCAGACTCACTCACTCAGACTGACTCACTCAGACTCATTCACTCAGACTCACTCAGACTCACTCACTCAGACTCACTCACTCAGACTCACTCAGACTCACTCACTCAGACTCACTCACTCAGACTCACTCACTCAGACTCACTCAGACTCACTCAGACTCACTCACTCAGACTCACTCAGACTGACTCACTCACTCAGACTCACTCAGACTCACTCACTCAGACTCACTCAGACTCACTCACTCAGACTCACTCACTCAGACTGACTCACTCAGACTCACTCACTCAGACTCGCTCAAACTCACTCACTCAGACTGACTCACTCAGACTCATTCACTCAGACTCACTCACTCAGACTGACTCACTCACTCAGACTGACTCACTCACTCAGACTGACTCACTCACTCACTCAGACTGACTCACTTGGACTGACTCACTCAGACTCACTCAGACTGACTCACTCAGACTCACTCAGACTCACTCACTCAGACTCACTCACTCAGACTGACTCACTCAGACTCACTCACTCAGACTCACTCACTCATTCAGACTCACTCACTCAGACTCACTCACTCAGACTCACTCGGACTGACTCACTCGGACTGACTCACTCACTCAGACTGACTCACTAAGACTGACTCACTCACTCAGACTCACTCACTCTGACTCACTCACTCTGACTCACTCACTCAGACTCACTCACTCACTCAGACTCACTCACTCACTCAGACTCACTCAGACTCACTCAGACTCACTCAGACTCACTCACTCAGACTGACTCACTCAGACTCACTCACTCAGACTCACTCACTCAGACTCACTCAGACTCACTCAGACTGACTCACTCAGAC
Organism: Petromyzon marinus; assembly: GCF_010993605.1. Taxonomy (NCBI): domain Eukaryota; kingdom Metazoa; phylum Chordata; class Hyperoartia; order Petromyzontiformes; family Petromyzontidae; genus Petromyzon; species Petromyzon marinus. The sequence goes on along the minus strand of NW_022638175.1, from coordinate 779,011 downwards.
TCACTCAGACTCACTCACTCAGACTGACTCACTCACTCAGACTGACTCACTCACTTAGACTGACTCACTCGGACTGACTCGGACTCAGACTCACTCAGACTCACTCACTCACTCAGATTCACTGACTCACTCAGACTGACTCACTCACTCAGACTGACTCACTCAAACTCACTCACTCAGACTGACTCACTCGGACTGACTCACTCACTCAGACTGACTCACTCACTCAGACTCACTCACTCAGACTGACTGACTCACTCGGACTGACTCACTTGGACTGACTCACTCGGACTGACTCACTCACTCAGACTGACTCACTCACTCAGACTCACTCAGACTGACTGACTCACTCGGACTGACTCACTTGGACTGACTCACTCGGACTGACTCACTCACTCACTTAGACTCACTCAGACTCACTCACTCACTCACTCCGACTGACTCACTCACTCACTCAGACTGACTCAAACTGGCTCACTCACTCAGACTGACTCACTCACTCAGACTGACTCACTCACTCAGACTCACTCACTCAGACTGACTGACTCACTCGGACTGACTCACTTGGACTGACTCACTCGGACTGACTCACTCACTCACTTAGACTCACTCAGACTGACTCACTCACTCACTCCGACTGACTCACTCACTCACTCAGACTGACTCAAACTGGCTCACTCACTCAGACTGACTCACTCACTCAGACTCACTCACTCAGACTCACTCACTCACTCAGACTGACTCACTCAAACTGACTCACTCAGACTGACTCACTCGGACTGACTCACTCACTCAGACTGACTCACTCAGACTGACTCACTCAGACTCACTCACTCACTCAGACTCACTCACGCAGACTGACTGACTCACTCAGACTGACTCACTCGGATTGACTCACTCAGACTGACTCACTCACTCAGACTGACTCACTCACTCAGACTGACCCACTCACTCACCCACTCACTCACCCACCCGCTCACCACCCATCCGCTCACCCACTCGCCCACTCACTCGCTCACCCACTCATCACTCACCCGCTCACCACTCACCCGCTCACCCACTCACCACCCATTCACCACCCACTCACTCACCCACTCACCCACTCGCTCACCCACTCACCACCCACTCACTCACTCGCTCACCCACTCACCACCCACTCACTCACCCACTCACTCACCCACTCGCTCACCCACTCACCACCCACTCACCACCCACTCACCCACTCACTCACCCACTCACTCACCCACTCACCCACCCACTCACTCACCCACTCACTCACCCACTCACCCACTCGCTCACCCACTCACCACCCACTCACCACCCACTCACTCACCCACTCACTCACCCACTCACCCACTCGCTCACCCACTCACCACTCACTCACTCACTTTCTCACTCACTCACCCACTCGCTCACCCACTCACCACCCACTCACTCACTCACTCTCTCACTCACCCACTCACTCATTCACTACTCCCTCACTCACTCAGACTGACTCACTCACTGGGACTCACTCAGACTAACTCACTCAGACTCACTCACTCACTCAGACTCACTCAGACCGACTCAGAACTAAGTCTGCATGCAGGTCGCCCCTCCCCCCCCCCCCAGGGTCCAGATCCCAGCGTTGTGTCGTAAAACCCCTCCACCACCCTGTTTCGACAAAGGCACGAATACAAGTGGAGAATTAACACTGGTCTTGTCGCTGTGGATGGTGATGATGGTGATGTGGATGGTGGTGATGGTGGTGGTTGTGATGATGGTGATGGTGGTGGTGATGGTGGTGGTGATGATGGTGATGGTGGTGGTGATGGTGATGGTGGTGAATACAAGTGGAGAACTAACACCGCTCTTGTCGCTGTGGATGGCGGTGGTGATGGTGGTTATGGCAATGGCGGTGATGGTGGTGGTGACGGTGATGATGGTGGTGGTGACGGTGATGCTGGTGGTGATGGTGGTGGTGATGGTGGTGGTGATGATGGTGGTGATGATGATGGTGGTGATGATGGTGGTGATGATGGTGGTGGTGACGCTGGTGGTGACGCTGGTGGTGATGGCTGGTGGTGGTGATGGTGGTGGTGATGATGGTGGTGGTGACGCTGGTGGTGACGCTGGTGGTGATGTTGATGGCTGGTGGCGATGGCTGGTGGTGACGCTGGTGGTGATGGCTGGTGGTGATGGTGGTGGTGATGGTGGTGGTGATGATGGTGGTGACGCTGGTGGTGGTGGTGGTGATGATGGTGGTGGTGACGCTGGTGGTGACGGCTTGCGGCGACGCTGGTGGCGATTATGACGATGGCGGCGGCGGCAATGGCGGTGCCGCGGGCCAAACAACTAGAGGAGACACTTCTCCGAGTCAACTGCGGAGCGCTTTCTAACAACAAATCCCGAACACAGTTGGGGTGAGCGGGTCCCTCGCACCCTGTGGCCCAAGGACGTCGCCGCCCCCTCCGGACTAACGCGCCTCTCGGCCGGCTAAGCCGACCCCGCCCTCGGGCGGAGCTTTGGACGTCTCGGCGGTCTCATCCCGAGCCTGCTCGCGGCTTCGGGGGGCCCCCTCTTGGGGCTCTTCCATCCGGGAGACTTTGCCTCAAGGGCAACGCATCGCGTGTTAGCGTGGTGTGTGGGGTTTTTGGTTTGCTTGCTTGCTTGCTTGCATTTTGACCCGCGGGTATCGCGGTTCACGCGGTAAAACGTGAATCCTCGTGTAAAAAAAAAAAATGGTTTTCAGTTTCGTTGCAAGGTAAAAGGGGGAAAACCCTGTGGTTATTATTATTACGTTTTGGTACTGGTAAAGGAGGTCTGATGATGATGATGTAGATGTTCATTACTACTTTGATAGCGGCATTGTCTCTGAGCTGTGTGACGCCTTCTGGCGTCGTCTGGTCGAGCACCAATTGGGTCGAGGCTCAGAAAGCCGTGCCTTGGTGTGGACCAATCGGCGTCAAGGGCAACGCATCATTATCATAGTGTGTGGGGTTTTTAGTTTGCTTGCATTTTGACCCGCGGGTATCGCGGTTAACGCGGTAAACACGAATCCTCGTGAAAAAATGGTTTCAGTTTCGTTGCCAGATAAAAGGGGGAAAACCCTGTTATTATTATTACGTTTTGGTACTAGCAAAGGAGGTCTAATGATGATGTAGATACTCACCCCGAGCCCTCATTACTACTTTGATAGCGGCATTGTCTCTGAGCTGTGTGACGCCTTTTGGCGTCATCTGGTCGAGCACCAATTGGGTGAGAGTGGAGAGCTTCCCTATTGCTCAACCACGTTACGTATGCCGATGATCTGGTAATCGCTGCTCACTCAGAGGAGGAGTTGCCAGATAAAAGGGGAAAAAACCCTGTTTATTATTATTATTACGTTTTGGTACTGGTAAAGGAGTTCTAATGATGATGTAGATGCTCACCCCGAGCCCTCATTACTACTTTGATAGCGGCATTGTCTTTGAGCTGTGTGACGCCTTCTGGCGTCATCTGGTCGAGCACCAATTGGGTCGAGGCTCAGAAAGCCGTGCCTTGGTGTGGACCAATCGGTGTCAAGGGCAACGCATCATTATCATAGTGTGTGGGGTTTTTTGTTTGCTTGCATTTTGACCCGCGGGTATCGCGGTTCACGCGGTAAAACGTGAATCCTCGTGGAAAAAAAAATGGTTTTCAGTTTCGTTGCAAGGTAAAAGGGGGAAAACCCTGTTATTATTATTACATTTTGGTACTAGCAAAGGAGGTCTGATGAGGATGTAGATGCTCATTACTACTTTGATAGCGGCATTGTCTCTGAGCTGTGTGACGCCTTTTGGCGTCATCTGGTCGAGCACCAATTGGGTCGAGGCTCAACAAGAAAGCCGTCCCTTGGTGTGGACCAATCGGCGTCAAGGGCAACGCATCATTATCATAGTGTGTGGGGTTTTTTGTTTGCTTGCATTTTGACCCGCGGGTATTGTGGTTCATGCGGTAAACACGAATACTCGTACAAAAAAAGGTTTCAGTTTCGTTGCAAGGTAAAAGGGGGAAAACCCTGTTATTATTATTATTACGTTTTGGTACTGGTAAAGGAGGTCTGATGATGATGATGTAGATGTTCATTACGTTGATAGCGGCATTGTCTCTGAGCTGTGGTGACGCCTTTTGGCGTCGTCTGTTCGAGCACCAATTGGGTCGAGGCTCAGAAAGCCGTGCCTTGGTGTGGACCAATCAGCGTCAAGGACAACGCATCATCATATTATCACGGTGTGTTTGTTATTTGTTTGCATTTTGACCGCAGGTATTGCGGTTCATGCGGTAAACACGAATCCTCGTACAAAAAAAGGTTTCAGTTTTCTTGCCAGACAAAAGGGGAAAACCCCTGTTATTATTATTACGTTTTGGTACTGGTAAAGGAGGTCTAATTGATGACTGCCGGGACCGTTGGGAGCTTTTTGCGCAGGGCGGCGGTTCGGCCCCGGACCCCGGCCGCAACTTCCTTCCGGAACCTTCCGGAAGGACTTGGCGGGGGTGATGTCAAATCCACCACCCCCCTCCCCTCCTGGGGTCTTGGGGTCTGTACCTCTGGACGTGGCGTTCCACAGGGGGTAGCCGTGTGGCGCTATGGGCCAGAGTCTCTTAGCAGTTGGGGCTCAGTCCCATATGTGCCCCCTATTGGCACGTGGCTGGTACTAGCGGCTAACTGCGTGGGAGTGGCGCATCAAATAACACCTTTATGCAGTGGTGGTAATGATGGTGGTGGTAATGATTGTGGTGGTAAATGGTGGTGGCAATGATGGTGGTGGTAAATGGTGGTGGCAATGATGGTGGTGGTAAATGGTGATGGTAACGACGGTGGTAATGGTGGTGGTAATGACGGTTGTGATGGTAATGATTGTGGTGGTGTTGGTGGTAAATGGTGGTGGCATTGATGGTGGTGGTAAATGGTGATGGTAACGACGGTGGTGGTAATGACGGTGGTAATGACGGTGGTGGTGGTAAATGGTGGTGGTAATGACGGTGGTGGTAATGACGGTTGTGGTGATGGTAATGATTGTGGTGGTGTTGGTGGTAATGGCGGTGGTAGTGGTGGTTGTGGTTAATGGTGATGGTAACGACGGTGGTGATAGTGACGGTAGTAATGACGGTGGTGGTGGTAAATGGTAATGGTAATGACGGTGGTGGTAATGATTATGGTAATGATGGTGATGGTAGTAATGATGGTGACGGTGGTAATGATGCTGACAGTGGTAATGGTGGTGGTGGTGGTGGTGGTAAATGGTGGTGGTAATGATAGTGGTGGTGGCGGGTAATGGTAATGATGGTGGTGGTGATGGTGGTAATGATGATGATGGTGGTGGTATATGGTGGTGATGGTGGTGGCGCCGGTGATGGAAGTGGCGGTAATGGTGGTGGCGATGGAGGTGGTGGTGATGGTGGCGGTGATGGTGGTGATGGAGGTGGTGATGGTGGTGATTATGATGATGGTCCCGGTAAATTGTGGTGGTAGTGGTGATGGCGTAGAGACGTCAACAGAGTCAGCATGGTGTGTCCGCCATCTCCACGTGCACCAGCAGGTGAATGTGTAATAGTAATAATAATAATAAAAGGGGTTTTCACCTTTTTGCTGGCAACAATACTGAAACCTCTTTTTGTACGAGGATTCACGATTACCGCGTTAACCACAATACCTGCAGTCAAAATGCAAACAAAAAAACACCACACACTATGATAATATATGATGCGTTGTCCTTGACGCTGATTGGTCCACACCAAGGGACGGCTTTCTGTTGCCAGAAAAAAGGTGAAAACCCCTGTTATTATTATTACATTTTGGTACTGGCAAAGGTGGTCTAATCGTGATGTAGATGCTCACCCCGAGCCCTCATTACTACTTTGATAGCGGCGTTGTCTTTGAGCTGTGGTGACGCCTTTTGGCGTCATCTGGTCGAGCACCAATTGGGTGAGAGTGGAGAGCTTCCCTATTGCTCAACCACGTTATGTATGCCGATGATCTGGTAATCGCTGCTCACTCAGAGGAGGAGTTGGAGACGCTGCTGCTGAGACTGGAGCGTGCCACTAGGAGATGGGGCCTTACCATCAGCCCCATCAAAACTAAGCACCTACCTGGGTATTTTGTACCATCGGACACTCCACCCCCACAACTCCCAATCGGTGATGGGGCAGTTGTGGAGAGAGTGGAGAGTTTCCCATCCCTGGGCAGTGTGCTTATGACCGGCTCCAGTTTAACAGCAGAGGTCTCACTCCGAATCAGTTGAGCGGCAATATCTTTTCATCGGTTGCGTAACGCTGTGTGGAAGCTACCTGGTCTGTCGCTCCGCACTAAGCTTCAGGTATTCTCGGCCACGGTCATTCCCTCCCTTCTCTACGCTTGCAAAACGTGGACCCCCCCTAATAGAGCATCTTCACCGGTCAGAAACATTTAGGCTGGCCTGCCTACGATCCATCCTGGGTTTAACCAGCAGGCTGGATTGCGTGAGGTGCTCACAAATCCTTGAAAGGTCTGGGCAAGGTCCATCGGTGAGCTCCTCCGGCAGGCAAGGCTACGATGGCTGGGTCATGTAGCCCGCATTCCCAGTCCAACGCATGCCGAAACAGCTTTTGTTCGGCCGGATTGAGGGGGCTAAACGGGCGCGGCACGGGCTAGAGAAGAGATGGAGTGATGTGGGACAGGAGGACGTGGAGCTGAGTGGACTTGCCGATGACTGGTACCAGCGGTGTCAAGATCGACCTCTGTGGAGGAGGCTCGTGAAGGATGCTACTGGGCAGTTGGAGGCAGTCGCCCTCCAACAACAACGGAGGGTGGAGCAGCGACGCTCACAACAACGAGCGGAGCGCCGGGTGGCTAAAGCACAGCGGGTTGGCACAGTAGGGGGCACAGGTGGTGCATCAGCCAGTCATCTCGGTCGACTCGTGGCACCTGGGTCTGCCCCGTGACCTCCTGCCAGCGGGCGTTCGACACTTCATGTGGCCTCAATGTGCACATGGCCTGGCATAAGCGTCGTGGTGACATCACCGCCACTTAGTGGCGAATGGCGGTTGTGTGTATATATGTGTGTGTGCATATATATCCGTGTGTATCTGTGTATATCTGTGTGTATCTGCGTATCTCTGTGTGTGTGTATATATATCTGTGTGCATCTGTGTTTATCTGCATGTGTATCTGTGTATATCTGCGATGCTTGTAGCAACCCACAGCGGCCAAATGGGGGCTCTGGATGGGTACGAGGGGCTGGTAACCCCTCCACCTTCAATAAATTACCACAAAATCAAGTCTAAAATATCTAATAAGCTTGTGCCGGAGGCCCCGGGGGGACAGGCGTCTATGACGTCTCCTGGCCAAACCCCAATTAACGGAGCCAGGAGATTGAATCTCAACCCTTGGGGCTCCTCCAGAAACAACGAAAAGCCACTTCGTGTGGCCACGTGGAATGTTCGAACGCTCACTGTGGCGTGAGAGGCTGCCACTCCTCTGTCGGGAGCTGGACCGGTACCGCCTGGATCTCTGTGGTATGCAGGTGCACGGGCTCTGGCTCCTGCCACCATGAGGGGTGGACAGTCCTCTACTCGGGGCAGCAGACTGCCAAACAACAGGGAGTGGCTCTTCTTCTGAACAAAATAATGAAGGGGGCGTGGGAGCGTGGCGGTGAGGTGTGGGAAGCTGTAAGCCCCAGGCTACTTTGGGCTCGCCTTCCCATTAACCAGAGGTGAGGAGTGGTGGTCGTGGTTACTTATGCCCCCACCGAAGATGAACATCCGTGGAGGGATGCAGGCAAAGCTGATGACTCAGATGCCTTCTATGACCTGTCACAGGTGCTGGCTAAAGTGGCCCTTCGATATAGAGTCATCCTGTTAGGCTACTTTAATGCCTGAGTTGGTCATGATGCTGGCACCTGGTCTGGAGTGAATGGAGGACATGGGCCAGATCAGCTCAATAATAATGGAAGGAGGCTGCTAGAATTATGTGCAGCCCATGGGCTTGTATTTACCAACACGCTGTTATTGGATCGACGCATCCACACATCATGAATGCATGCTGGGTCCAAGCAAGAACATCTGCTGGACTATATAGTTACAGAAGCGCAGATGTGGGCCCATGTCCTTGACACCAGGACCTACCGTGTAGCTGATCTGCCTACTGACCATCGGCTTGTCACCTGTAAGATGCGCCTGCCATTCTTCTACTCCGGTGGTGGGTGTACACCCAGGACCCCATTTAACCTTTGGTGGCATGGTCTCAGCTAGCTGATGGAAGTTGCAAGCGAGAATTTCATCGTCGCTTGCGGCTGGGATTGGCATCGTACCCCACTCCTCCTGATGTCGAGGGTAAATGGGCGAGGTTTAGTACTGTGACTCATGCAGCTGCAATGGCTGCTTTAGGTACGTGGTCCAGACCTCAACAGAGACCCTGACTGACAGAGGAGGTGTTCAGGATGGTTGAGAAAAAGCGACAGGCCCACTGTCATTGGCTACAGAATCCCACGTCTGAGAATGAGGAGGCTTACCGCAGCCTTCGCTCGGAGGTTCAGAGAGCCATGAGGTGCTGCAAGGATGGGTGGTGGTCGCGGGTTGCTGAGGAGATGGAGTCTGCCTCAGTGGCCCGCGATCACAAATCGCTCTTTAATTCCATCAAAAAAGTAACCTGCAGCGCCACACCTCTTACCATCATTAGGGGAATGAACGGTGATCCAATCTCTGACCCCCAGGAACAGGTTTGCAGATTTGCTGGGCATTTCTGTGAGGTCCTGGGGGAGGGGACATCCCTCAGCCTGGATAACAACGTCAGACAAAGTGGGGATGACCCTGCTGAGGCTGCGGTGCCTCAAATATTGGAAGAAGTCACCCCCTTTGAGTGGCTGGCTGAGGTGCCATCTGTTGAGGAAGTACTGAGGGCGATCCGGAGTCTGAGACGAGGAAAGGCAGCGGGCAGAGATGATCTCCCAAGCGAAATGCTGAGGGAGGGTGGCGTTTGTGCACAGACTGCCCTATATGACATCATAACAATGGACGGGTTCCGCAGGATTGGAAGGATGCCCTGGTGGTCCCCCTCTTTTAGAAGGGGGACCGCACAGACTGTAACAACTACAGAGGCATCTCACTCCTCAGTGTGCCGGGAAAGGTCCTGGCAAGGATTATTCAGCATCGCCTTGCCAGGCACGCTGAAGAGAGGCTTGCGGAGCCCCAATGCGGTTTCAGGAACGGGCGGTCCTGCACAGATGCCATATTTTCTGTCCGTCTGCTACAGCAGAGGTGTAGGGAATTCCACCAAGACCTACATCTCTGCTTTATTGACCTGGTCAAGGCCTATGATACCATAAGTAGGCCTGGGCTCTGGGTTGTTCTTCGTGCTTTCGGAGTCCCTGACCCTCTGCTCATGATCATTAAGCACCTTCATGATGGTGAGCGGGCCCGGGTAAAACTACGTGGCCAGGAGTCCGAGCCATTCCCTGTACACCTTGGGGTGCGACAGGGATGTCCTCTGGCTCCCACATTATTTAACATCTATTTCGACCACGTAGTCCGTGAAGCCTTCAATAGCTGTACCGGGGGAATCTCCATTTGGTACAGATATAATGGGAGGCTGATCGATGCCTGGGTGCGGTCAAGGGATGGCTCCCTATTGCTCAACCACGTTATGTATGCCAATGAACTGGTAATTGCTGCTCACTCAGAGGAGGAGTTGGAGGTGCTGCTGCTGAACCTGGAGCGTGCCACTAAGAGATGGGGCCTTACCATCAGCCCCACCAAAACTAAGCACCTGCCTGGATATTTTCTACCATCGGGCAACCCAACCACACATCTCCCAATCGGTGATGGGGCAGTTGTGGAGAGAGTGGAGAGTTTCCCATACTTGGGCAGTGTGCTTATGACCGGCTCCAGTTTAACAGCAGAGGTCTCACTGCAAATCAGTCGAGCGGCAATATATTTTCATCGGTTGCGTAACGCTGTGTGGAAGCTACCTGGTCTGTCGCTCCGCACTAAGCTTCAGGTCGTCTCGGCCACGGTCATTCCCTCCCTTCTCTACGCTTGCGAAACGTGGACTCCCCTAATGGAACATCTTTGCCAGTTAGAAACATTTAGGCTGGCCTGCCTACGACCCATCCTGTGTTTAACCAGGATGGATTGTGTTCGGAGGTCACAAATCCTTGAAAGATCTGGACAAAGTCCCATCGGTGAGCTCCTCTGGTGGGCAAGGCTGCGTTGGCTGGGTCATGTAGCCCGCACGCCCAGCCATTGAATGCCGAAACAGCTTTTGTTCGGCCGGATCGAGGGGGCTAAACGGGCGCGGCACGGGCTAGAGAAGAGATGGAGTGATGTGGTACAGGAGGACGTGGAGCTGAGTGGACTTGCCGATGACTGGTACCAGCGGTGTCAAGATCGGCCTCTGTGGAGGAGGCTCGTGAAGGATGCTACTGGGCAGTTGGAGGTAGTCGCCCTCCAACAACAACGGAGGGCGGAGGAGCAACGCTCACAACAACGAGCGGAGCGCCGGGTGGCTAAAGCACAGCAGGTTGGCACGGTAGGGGGCACAGGTGGTGCACCAGCCAGTCATCTCAGTCAGTCGACCCGTGGCACCTGGGTCTGCCCCGTGACCTCCTGCCAGCGGACATTCGACACTTCACGTGGCGTCAGGGTGCCCATAGCCTGGCACAAGCGTCGTAGTGACGTCACCGCCACTTAGTGGCGAATGGCGGTTGTTGTTATCTGTGTGTGTATCTCCGCGTGTCTCTGTGTGTATTTCTGTGTGTATCTCTGTGTGTGTATCTCTGTGTGTATCTGTGTGTATCTCTCTGTATTTGTGTGTATCTCTGTGTATCTCTGTGTGTATCTCTCTGTGTGTATCTCTCTGTGTGTATCTCTCTGTGTGTATTTGTGTGTATCTCTGTGTGTATCTCTGTGTGTGTATCTCTGTATGTGTATCTCTGTGTGTGTATCTCTGTGTGTATCTCTGTGTGTATCTCTGTGTGTATCTCTGTGTGTGTATCTCTGTGTGTATCTCCGTGTGTATTTGTGTGTATCTCTGTGTGTATCTCTGTGTGTGTATCTCTGTATCTCTATGTGTGTATCTCTGTGTGTATCTGTGTGTATCTCTCTGTGTGTATCTGTGTGTATCTCTCTGTGTGTATCTCTGTGTGTATTTGTGTGTATCTCTGTGTGTATCTCTGTGTGTATCTCTCTGTGTGTATCTCCGTGTGTATCTGTGTGTATCTCTCTGTGTGTATCTCTCTGTGTGTATCTCCGTGTGTATCTGTGTGTATCTCTGTGTGTGTATCTCTGTATGTGTATCTCTGTGTGTATCTCTGTGTGTATCTGTGTGTATCTCTGTGTGTATCTCTGTGTGTATCTCTGTATGTGTATCTCTGTGTGTGTATTTGTGTGTATCTCTGTGTGTATCTCTGTGTGCATCTCTGTGTGTGTATCTATGTGTGTATCTGTGTGTATCTTTCTGTGTGTATCTCTGTGTGTATTTGTGTGTATCTCTGTGTATCTCTCTGTGTGTATCTCTCTGTGTGTATCTGTGTGTGTGTATTTGTGTGTATCTCTGTGTGTATCTCTGTGTGTGTATCTCTGTATGTGTATCTCTGTGTGTGTATCTCTGTGTGTATCTCTGTGTGTGTATCTCTGTATGTGTATCTCTGTGTGTGTATCTCTCTGTGTGTATCTCTGTGTGTGTATTTGTGTGTATCTCTGTGTGTATCTCTGTGTATGTATCTCTGTGTGTGTATTTGTGTGTATCTCTGTGTGTATCTGTATGTGTGTATCTCTGTGTGTGTATCTCTGTGTGTATCTGTCTGTGTGTATCTCTGTGTGTATGTCTGTGTGTGTATCTCTGTATGTGTATCTCTGTGTGTGTATCTCTGTATCTCTCTGTGTGTATCTCTGTGTGTGTATCTGTGTGTGTATTTGTGTGTATCTCTGTGTGTATCTCTGTGTGTATCTGTCTGTGTGTATCTCTGTGTGTATCTCTGTGTATGTATCTCTGTGTGTGTATCTCTGTGTGTGTATCTCTATCTCTGTGTGTATCTCTGTGTGTGTATCTCTGTGTGTGTATTTGTGTGTATCTCTGTGTGTATCTCTGTGTGTATCTCTGTGTGTATTTGTGTGTATCTCTGTGTGTGTATCTCTGTGTGTGTATTTGTGTGTATCTCTGTGTGTATCTGTCTGTGTGTATCTCTGTGTGTATCTCTGTGTATGTATCTCTGTGTGTGTATCTCTGTGTGTGTATCTCTATCTCTGTGTGTATCTCTGTGTGTGTATCTCTGTGTGTATCTCTCTGTGTGTATCTCTGTGTATGTATCTGTGTGTGTGTATTTGTGTGTATCTGTGTGTATCTCTGTGTGTATCTGTCTGTGTGTATCTCTGTGTGTGTATCTCTATATCTCTCTGTGTGTATCTCTGTGTGTGTATCTGTGTGTGTGTATTTGTGTGTATCTCTGTGTGTATGTCTGTGTGTATCTGTCTGTGTGTATCTCTGTGTGTATCTCTGTGTATATCTCTGTGTATGTATCTCTGTGTGTGTATCTCTATCTCTGTGTGTATCTCTGTGTGTGTATCTCTGTGTGTGTATTTGTGTGTATCTCTGTGTGTATCTCTGTGTGTATCTGTCTGTGTGTATCTCTGTGTGTATCTCTGTGTATGTATCTCTGTGTGTGTATCTCTGTGTGTGTATCTCTATCTCTGTGTGTATCTCTGTGTGTGTATCTCTGTGTGTGTATTTGTGTGTATCTCTGTGTGTATCTCTGTGTGTATCTCTGTGTGTATTTGTGTGTATCTCTGTGTGTGTATCTCTGTGTGTGTATTTGTGTGTATCTCTGTGTGTATCTGTCTGTGTGTATCTCTGTGTGCATCTCTGTGTGTGTATCTATGTGTGTATCTGTGTGTATCTTTCTGTGTGTATCTCTGTGTGTATTTGTGTGTATCTCTGTGTGTATCTCTGTGTGTATCTCTGTATGTGTATCTCTGTGTGTGTATCTCTGTGTGTATCTCTGTGTGTGTATCTCTGTATGTGTATCTCTGTGTGTGTATCTCTCTGTGTGTATCTCTGTGTGTGTATCTCTCTGTGTGTATCTCTGTGTGTGTATTTGTGTGTATCTCTGTGTGTATCTCTGTGTATGTATCTCTGTGTGTGTATTTGTGTGTGTCTCTGTGTGTATCTGTCTGTGTGTATCTCTGTGTGTGTATCTCTGTATCTCTCTGTGTGTATCTCTGTGTGTGTATCTGTGTGTGTGTATTTGTGTGTATCTCTGTGTGTATCTCTGTGTGTATCTGTCTGTGTGTATCTCTGTGTGTATCTCTGTGTATGTATCTCTGTGTGTGTATCTCTGTGTGTGTATCTCTATCTCTGTGTGTATCTCTGTGTGTGTATCTCTGTGTGTGTATTTGTGTGTATCTCTGTGTGTATCTCTGTGTGTATCTGTCTGCGTATTTCCCCGTTGCTATGGTGATGCGCTTTGCTTGGTGTCCATGGCAACGGTTACCTTGACATTTTTCCTCCCTGGATTCCCGGGAGAATCACCGAGTCGCTCGCTCGCTCCTCGCTCTCACCCCTCTCTCCCTCCCTCTCTCTTCTCTCTCACCCGTCTCTCACCCCTCCCCACTCTCCTTCCCCTCCCCACTCTCCTCTCTCTCTCTCCCTCCACTCTCCCTCCCCTCTCCCTCCCTCTCTCTCTTCTCTCTCCCTCCCTCCCTCTCCCTCCCTCTCTCTCCCCTCTCTCCCTCCTCTCTCTCACCCCTCTCCCTCCCTCCCTCTCTCACCCCTCTCTCACCCTTCCCTCTCCCTCCCTCCCCTCTCCCTCCTCTCTCTCTCACCCCTCCCCACTCTCCCTCCCCTCCCCACTCTCCATTCTCTCTCACCCCCTTCTCTCTCCCTCCCTCCACTCTCCCTCCCACTCTCACCTCTCCCACTCTCTCTCTCCCCTCTCCCTCCCTCCCCTCTCCCTCCCACTCTCTCTCACCCCCTTCTCTCTCGCTCCCTCTCTCCCTCCCACTCTCACTCCTCCCACTCTCTCTTCTCTCTCCCCCACTCCCTCCCCTCTTGCTCCCTCCCACTCTCTCCCCCCCTTCTCTCTCCCTCCCTCCCCACTCCCTCCCCTCTCCCTCCCTCCCACTCTCTCCCCCTCTCTCTTCTCTCTCTCCCCACTGTCCCTCCCTCCCCTCTCTCTCTTCTCTCTCTCCCCTCTCCCTCCCCTCTCTCTCACCCCTCCACTCTCCCTCCCACTCTCTCCCTCCCTCCCTCTCTTCTCTCTCACTGAGTATTTTTAAACTCGTTAAATATTTAAGGGCGCGAGTGATGTTCATTATGGTGATGATGGTGGTGGTGATGATGGTGATGGTGGTGATGGTGGTGATGGTGGTGGTGATGGTGATGGTGGTGATGGTGATGGTGGTGATGGTGGTGGTGATGGTGGTGATGGTGGTGGTGGTGATGGTGGTGATGGTGATGGTGGTGATGGTGGTGATGGTGATGGTGGTGATGGTGGTGGTGATGGTGGTGATGGTGGTGGTGATGGTGATGGTGGTGATGGTGGTGATGGTGATGGTGGTAGTGATGGTGGTAGTGATGGTGGTGATGGTGGTGGTGGTGATGGTGGTGGTGGTGATGGTGATGGTGGTGGTGATGGTGGTGGTGATGGTGATGGTGGTGATGGTGGTGGTGATGGTGGTGATGGTGATGGTGGTGATGGTGGTGGTGATGGTGGTGATGGTGGTGGTGGTGGTGATGATGGTGGTGGTGATGGTGGTGGTGATGGTGATGGTGGTGATGGTGGTGGTGATGGTGGTGATGGTGGTGATGATGATGGTGGTGATGGTGGTGGTGATGGTGGTGATGGTGGTGGTGGTGGTGATGGTGGTGATGGTGGTGGTGATGGTGGTGATGGTGATGGTGGTGATGGTGGTGGTGATGGTGATGGTGGTGATGGTGGTGGTGATGGTGATGGTGGTGGTGATGGTGATGGTGGTGGTGATGGTGGTGGTGATGGTGGTGATGGTGGTGATGGTGGTGGTGATGGTGGTGATGGTGGTGGTGATGGTGGTGATGGTGATGGTGGTGATGGTGGTGGTGATGGTGGTGGTGGTGGTGATGGTGGTGGTGGTGGTGATGGTGGTAGTGATGGTGGTGGTGGTGGTGATGGTGGTGATGGTGGTGATGGTGGTGATGGTGATGGTGGTGGTGATGGTGGTGGTGGTGGTGATGGTGGTGGTGATGGTGGTGGTGGTGATGGTGATGGTGGTAGTGATGGTAGTGATGGTGGTGGTGGTGATGGTGGTGATGGTGGTGATGGTGGTGGTGGTGATGATGGTGATGGTGGTGGTGGTGATGATGGTGATGGTGGTGATGGTGGTGCTGGTGGTGGTGGTGATGATGGTGATGGTGGTGGTGATGGTGGTGATGGTGGTGGTGGTGATGGTGGTGATGGTGGTGGTGATGGTGGTGGTGATGGTGGTGGTGATGGTGGTGATGGTGGTGGTGGTAATGATGGTGATGGTGGTGGTGGTGATGGTGGTGGTGGTGATGATGGTGATGGTGGTGGTGATGATGGTGATGGTGGTGATGGTGGTGCTGGTGGTGGTGATGGTGGTGATGGTGGTGATGGTGGTGGTGATGGTGGTGGTGATGGTGGTGATGGTGGTGGTGGTGATGATGGTGGTGGTGGTGATGATGGTGATGGTGGTGATGGTGGTGCTGGTGGTGGTGGTGATGATGGTGGTGGTGATGGTGGTGATGGTGGTGATGGTGATGGTGGTGGTGATGGTGGTGGTGGTGATGGTAGTGCTGGTTGTGATCGTTTTTTGACAACAGCAGTACGAATGACGGGGCTCTCGCTCCTGTCCATGGGAACGGGGAAAGTCCACCACCGCGCCCATAGACTGATTACACAGAGACCCATAGACTCACCACACAGAGACCCATAGACTCACCACACAGAGACCCATAGACTCACCACACACAGAGACCCACAGACTCACCACACAGAGACCCATAGACTCACCACTCAGAGACCCATAGACTCACCACACTGAGACCCATAGACTCACCACACAGAGACCACAGACTCACCACACAGAGACCCATAGACTCATCACACAGAGACCCATAGACTCACCACACAGAGACCCATAGACTCATCACACAGAGACCCACAGACTCACCACACAGAGACCCATAGACTCACCACACAGAGAAACACAGACTCACCACACAGAGACCCACAGACTCACCACACAGAGACCCATAGACTCACCACACAGAGACCCACAGACTCATCACACAGAGACCCACAGTCTCACCACACAGAGACCCATAGACTCACCACACAGAGACCCACAGACTCACCACACAGAGACCCACAGATTCACCACACAGAGACCCACAGACTCACCACACAGAGACCCATAGACTCATCATCACACAGAGACCCGTAGCCTCACCACACAGAGACCCATAGACTCACCACACAGAGACCCACAGACTCACCACACAGAGACCCCTAGACTCACCACACAGAGACCCACAGACTCACCACACAGAGACCCACAGACTCACCACACAGAGACCCATAGACTCACCCCACAGAGACCCATAGACTCACCACACAGAGACCCATAGACTCACCACACAGAGACCCATAGACTCACCACACAGAGACCCATAGACTCACCACACAGATACCCATAGACTCACCACACAGAGACCCATAGACTCACCACACAGAGACCCATAGACTCATCACACAGAGACTTATAGACTCATTACACAGAGACCCACAGACTCACCACACAGAGACCCATAGACTCACCACACAGAGACCCACAGACTCACCACACAGAGACCCATAGACTCATCACACAGAGACCCATAGACTCACCACACAGAGACCCATAGACTCATCACCACACAGAGACCCATAGACTCACCACACAGAGACCCATAGACTCATCACACAGAGACCAATAGACTCACCACACAGAGACCCATAGACTCATTACACAGAGACCCACAGACTCACCACACAGAGACCCATAGACTCACCACACAGAGACCCATAGACTCACCACACAGAGACCCATAGACTCACCACACAGAGACCCATAGACTCACCACACAGAGACCCATAGACTCATCACACAGAGACCCATAGACTCACCACACAGAGACCCATAGACTCACCACACAGAGACCCATAGACTCATTACACAGAGACCCACAGACTCACCACACAGAGACCCACAGATTCACCACACAGAGACCCACAGACTCACCACACAGAGACCCATAGACTCATCATCACACAGAGACCCGTAGCCTCACCACACAGAGACCCATAGACTCACCACACAGAGACCCACAGACTCACCACACAGAGACCCCTAGACTCACCACACAGAGACCCACAGACTCACCACACAGAGACCCACAGACTCACCACACAGAGACCCATAGACTCACCCCACAGAGACCCATAGACTCACCACACAGAGACCCATAGACTCACCACACAGAGACCCATAGACTCACCACACAGAGACCCATAGACTCACCACACAGATACCCATAGACTCACCACACAGAGACCCTTAGACTCACCACACAGAGACCCATAGACTCATCACACAGAGACTTATAGACTCATTACACAGAGACCCACAGACTCACCACACAGAGACCCATAGACTCACCACACAGAGACCCACAGACTCACCACACAGAGACCCATAGACTCATCACACAGATACCCATAGACTCACCACACAGAGACCCATAGACTCATCACCACACAGAGACCCATAGACTCACCACACAGAGACCCATAGACTCATCACACAGAGACCAATAGACTCACCACACAGAGACCCATAGACTCATTACACAGAGACCCACAGACTCACCACACAGAGACCCATAGACTCACCACACAGAGACCCATAGACTCACCACACAGAGACCCATAGACTCACCACACAGAGACCCATAGACTCACCACACAGAGACCCATAGACTCATCACACAGAGACCCATAGACTCACCACACAGAGACCCATAGACTCACCACACAGAGACCCACAGACTCACCACACAGAGACCCATAGACTCACCACACAGAGACCCATAGACTCACCACACAGAGACCCACAGACTCACCACACAGAGACCCACAGACTCATCACACAGAGACCCATAGACTCACCACACAGAGACCCATAGACTCATCACACACAGTGACCCATAGACTCATCACACATTGACCCATAGACTCATCACACAGAGACCCATAGACTCACCACACAGAGACCCATAGACTCACCACTCAGAGACCCATAGACTCACCACACTGAGACCCATAGACTCACCACACAGAGACCACAGACTCACCACACAGAGACCCATAGACTCATCACACAGAGACCCATAGACTCACCACACAGAGACCCATAGACTCATCACACAGAGACCCACAGACTCACCACACAGAGACCCATAGACTCACCACACAGAGAAACACAGACTCACCACACAGAGACCCACAGACTCACCACACAGAGACCCATAGACTCACCACACAGAGACCCACAGACTCATCACACAGAGACCCACAGTCTCACCACACAGAGACCCATAGACTCACCACACAGAGACCCACAGACTCACCACACAGAGACCCACAGATTCACCACACAGAGACCCACAGACTCACCACACAGAGACCCATAGACTCATCATCACACAGAGACCCGTAGCCTCACCACACAGAGACCCATAGACTCACCACACAGAGACCCACAGACTCACCACACAGAGACCCCTAGACTCACCACACAGAGACCCACAGACTCACCACACAGAGACCCACAGACTCACCACACAGAGACCCATAGACTCACCCCACAGAGACCCATAGACTCACCACACAGAGACCCATAGACTCACCACACAGAGACCCATAGACTCACCACACAGAGACCCATAGACTCACCACACAGAGACCCATAGACTCACCACACAGAGACCCTTAGACTCACCACACAGAGACCCATAGACTCATCACACAGAGACTTATAGACTCATTACACAGAGACCCACAGACTCACCACACAGAGACCCATAGACTCACCACACAGAGACCCATAGACTCACCACACAGAGACCCATAGACTCATCACACAGAGACCCATAGACTCACCACACAGAGACCCATAGACTCATCACCACACAGAGACCCATAGACTCACCACACAGAGACCCATAGACTCATCACACAGAGACCAATAGACTCACCACACAGAGACCCATAGACTCATTACACAGAGACCCACAGACTCACCACACAGAGACCCATAGACTCACCACACAGAGACCCATAGACTCACCACACAGAGACCCATAGACTCACCACACAGAGACCCATAGACTCACCACACAGAGACCCATAGACTCATCACACAGAGACCCATAGACTCACCACACAGAGACCCATAGACTCACCACACAGAGACCCATAGACTCATTACACAGAGACCCACAGACTCACCACACAGAGACCCATAGATTCACCACACAGAGACCCACAGACTCACCACACAGAGACCCATAGACTCATCATCACACAGAGACCCGTAGCCTCACCACACAGAGACCCATAGACTCACCACACAGAGACCCACAGACTCACCACACAGAGACCCCTAGACTCACCACACAGAGACCCACAGACTCACCACACAGAGACCCACAGACTCACCACACAGAGACCCATAGACTCACCCCACAGAGACCCATAGACTCACCACACAGAGACCCATAGACTCACCACACAGAGACCCATAGACTCACCACACAGAGACCCATAGACTCACCACACAGATACCCATAGACTCACCACACAGAGACCCTTAGACTCACCACACAGAGACCCATAGACTCATCACACAGAGACTTATAGACTCATTACACAGAGACCCACAGACTCACCACACAGAGACCCATAGACTCACCACACAGAGACCCACAGACTCACCACACAGAGACCCATAGACTCATCACACAGAGACCCATAGACTCACCACACAGAGACCCATAGACTCATCACCACACAGAGACCCATAGACTCACCACACAGAGACCCATAGACTCATCACACAGAGACCCATAGACTCACCACACAGAGACCCATAGACTCATTACACAGAGACCCACAGACTCACCACACAGAGACCCATAGACTCACCACACAGAGACCCATAGACTCACCACACAGAGACCCATAGACTCACCACACAGAGACCCATAGACTCACCACACAGAGACCCATAGACTCATCACACAGAGACCCATAGACTCACCACACAGAGACCCATAGACTCACCACACAGAGACCCACAGACTCACCACACAGAGACCCATAGACTCACCACACAGAGACCCATAGACTCACCACACAGAGACCCACAGACTCACCACACAGAGACCCACAGACTCATCACACAGAGACCCATAGACTCACCACACAGAGACCCATAGACTCATCACACACAGTGACCCATAGACTCATCACACATTGACCCATAGACTCATCACACAGAGACCCATAGACTCATCACACAGATACCCATAGACTCATCACACAGAGACCCATAGACTCACCACACAGAGACCCACAGACTCACCACACAGAGACCCACAGACTCACCACACAGAGACCCATAGACTCACCACACAGAGACCCATAGACTGACCACACAGAGACCCATAAACTCACCACACAGAGACCCATAGACTCACCACACAGAGACCCATAGACTCACCACACAGAGACCCATAGACTCACCACACAGAGACCCACAGACTCACCACACAGAGACCCATAGACTCACCACACAGAGACCCACAGACTCATCATCACACAGTGACCAATAGACTCACCACAGACACAGGTACAAGGATCGATATAATTTATTGATTATTTATTCATCTCCACCCCCCAATCTCTATCCCCTCTACGCGTCACAGGTGGAGCTGTCGATCTCGAGGGGGGGGGGGGCGAGGGGGGGGCGAGGGGGGGCGAAGGGCGGGGTTACTACTCGGGCTCGGCAGGAGGAAGCACAGCTCACGTGACACGCGCACAGAGACACGTGACACACGCACAACTCACGTGACACTCGCACAGCTACGCACATGACACACGCACAGACACACGTGACACACGCACAGACACACGTGACACACGCACAGCTACACGTGACACGCGCACAGACACACGTGACACGCGCACAGACACACGTGACACACGCACAGATACACGTGACACACGCACTGAGACACGTGACACTCGCACAGCTACGCACGTGACACACGCACAGATACACGTGACACTCGCACAGCTACGCACGTGACACACGCACAGACACACGTGACACACGCACAGACACACGTTACACACGCACTGAGACACGTGACACACGCACAGACACACGTGACACACGCACAGACACACGTGACACACGCACAGCTACACGTGACACACGCACAGAGACACGTGACACACGTGCGTGGGTGAGTCTGCTAGTCAGTAACTAAGTAACCTCGCTAGTTAACCAGTCAGGGACTAAGTCACCTCGCTAGTTAACCAGTCAGTGGCTAAGTCACCTCGCTAGATAACCAGTCAGTGGCTAAGTCACCTCGCTAGTTAACCAGTCAGTCACTAAGTCACCTCGCTAGTTAATCAGTCAGTGACTAAGTCACCTCGCTAGTTAACAAGTCAGTCACTAAGTCACCTCGCTAGTTAACCAGTCAGTCACTAAGTCACCTCGCTAGTTAATCAGTCAGTGACGAAGTCACCTCGCTAGTTAACCAGTCAGTCACTAAGTCACCTCGCTAGTTAACCAGTCAGTCACTCATTCACCTCGCTAGTTAATCAGTCAGTAACTAAGTCACCTCGCTAGTTAACTAGTAAGTAACTAAGTCACCTCGCTAGTTAACTAGTCAGTAACTAAGTCACCTCGCTAGTTAATCAGTCAGTGGCTAAGTCACCTCGCTAGTTAACCAGTCAGTAACTAAGTCACCTCGCTAGTTAACCAGTCAGTCACTAAGTCACCTCGCTAGTTAATCAGTCAGTGGCTAAGTCACCTCGCTAGTTAACCAGTCAGTAACTAAGTCACCTCGCTAGTTAATCAGTCAGTCACTAAGTCACCTCGCTAGTTAACCAGTCAGTCACTAAGTCACCTCGCTAGTTAACCAGTCAGTCACTAAGTCACCTCGCTAGTTAAACAGTCAGTCACTAAGTCACCTCGCCAGTTAATCAGTCAGTGACTAAGTCAGTGGCTAGTTAGCCAGTCAGTGGCTAAGTCAGTGGCTATTTAACATAGTAAGTGACTAAGACAGTGACTAGTTGACGTAGTAAGTGACTACGACAGTGACTAGTTGACTAAGTCAGTGACTAGTTGACGTAGTAAGTGACTAAGACAGTGACTAGTTGACGTAGTAAGTGACTAGTTGACGTAGTAAGTGACTAAGACAGTGACTAGGTGACATAGTAAGTGACTAAGACAGTGACTAGTTGACGTAGTAAGTGACTAGTTGACGTAGTAAGTGACTAAGACAGTGACTAGTTGACATAGTAAGTGACTAAGACAGTGACTAGTTGACGTAGTAAGTGACTAAGACAGTGACTAGTTGACGTAGTAAGTGACTAAGACAGTGACTAGTTGACGTAGTAAGTGACTAAGACAGTGACTAGTTGACGTAGTAAGTGACTAGTTGACGTAGTAAGTGACTAGTTGACGCAGTAAGTGACTAAGACAGTGACTAGTTGACGTAGTAAGTGACTAGTTGAAGTAGTAAGTGAATAGTTGACGTAGTAAGTGACTAAGACAGTAACTAGTTGACGTAGTAAGTGACTAGTTGACGTAGTAAGTGACTAAGACAGTGACTAGTTGACGTAGTAAGTGACTAGTTGACGTAGTAAGTGACTAGTTGACGTAGTAAGTGACTAAGTCAGTGACTAGTTGACGTAGTAAGTGACGATTTGACGTAATAAGTGACTAAGACAGTGACTAGTTGACGTAGTAAGTGACTAGTTGAAGTAGTAAGTGACTAGTTGACGTAGTAAGTGACTAAGACAGTGACTAATTGACGTAGTAAGTGACTAGTTGACGTAGTAAGTGACTAAGACAGTGACTAGTTGACGTAGTAAGTGACTACGACAGTGACTAGTTGACGTAGTAAGTGACTAGTTGACGTAGTAAGTGACTAAGACAGTGACTAGTTGACGTAGTAAGTGACTAGTTGACGTAATAAGTGACTAGTTAACGTAGTAAGTGACTAAGACAGTGACTAAGACAGTGACGTAGTAAGTGACTAAGACAGTGACTAGTTGACGTAGTAAGTGACTAAGACACTGACTAGTTGACGTAGTAAGTGACTAGTTGACGTAGTAAGTGACTAGTTGACATAGTAAGTGACTAAGACAGTGACTAGTTGACGTAGTAAGTGACTAGTTGACGTAGTAAGTGACTAAGACAGTGACTAGTTGACGTAGTAAGTGACTAGTCGACGTAGTAAGTGACTAAGACAGTGACTAGTTGACGTAGTAAGTGACTAAGACAGTGACTAGTTGACGTAGTAAGTGACTAGTTGACGTAGTAAGTGACTAAGATAGTGACCTAGTTGACGTAGTAAGTGACTAGTTGACGTAGTAAGTGACTGAGACAGTGACTAGTTGACGTAGTAAGTGACTAGTTGACGTAGTGAGTGACTCAGACAGTGACTAGTTGACGTAGTAAGTGAATAGTTGACGTAGTAAGTGACTAAGACAGTGACTAGTTGATGTATTAAGTGAATAGTTGACGTAGTAAGTGACTAAGACAGTGACTAGTTGACGTAGTAAGTGACTAGTTGACGTAGTAAGTGACTAAGATAGTGACCTAGTTGACGTAGTAAGTGACTAGTTGACGTAGTAAGTGACTGAGACAGTGACTAGTTGACGTAGTAAGTGACTAGTTGACGTAGTGAGTGACTCAGACAGTGACTAGTTGACGTAGTAAGTGAATAGTTGACGTAGTAAGTGACTAAGACAGTGACTAGTTGATGTATTAAGTGACTAGTTGACGTAGTAAGTGACTAAGACAGTGACTAGTTGACGTAGTAAGTGACTAGTTGACGTAGTAAGTGACTAAGACAGTGACTAGTTGACGTAGTAAGTGACTAGTTGACGTAGTAAGTGACTGAAGACAGTGACTAGTTAACGTAGTGAGTGACTCAGACAGTGACTAGTTGACGTAGTAAGTGACTAGTTGACGTAGTAAGTGACTAGTTGACGTAGTAAGTGACTAAGACAGTGACTAGTTGACGTAGTAAGTGACTAAGACAGTGACTAGTTGACGTAGTAAGTGACTAGTTGACGTAGTAAGTGACTAGTTGACGCAGTAAGTGACTAAGACAGTGACTAGTTGACGTAGTAAGTGACTAGTTGAAGTAGTAAGTGACTAGTTGACGTAGTAAGTGACTAAGACAGTGACTAGTTGACGTAGTAAGTGACTAGTTGACGTAGTAAGTGACTAAGACAGTGACTAGTTGACGTAGTAAGTGACTACGACAGTGACTAGTTGACGTAGTAAGTGACTAGTTGACGTAGTAAGTGACTAAGACAGTGACTAGTTGACGTAGTAAGTGACTAGTTGACGTAATAAGTGACTAGTTAACGTAGTAAGTGACTAAGACAGTGACTAAGACAGTGACGTAGTAAGTGACTAAGTCAGTGACTAGTTGACGTAGTAAGTGACGATTTGACGTAATAAGTGACTAAGACAGTGACTAGTTAACGTAGTAAGTGACTAGTTGAAGTAGTAAGTGACTAGTTGACGTAGTAAGTGACTAAGACAGTGACTAGTTGACGTAGTAAGTGACTAGTTGACGTAGTAAGTGACTAAGACAGTGACTAGTTGACGTAGTAAGTGACTACGACAGTGACTAGTTGACGTAGTAAGTGACTAGTTGACGTAGTAAGTGACTAAGACAGTGACTAGTTGACGTAGTAAGTGATTAGTTGACGTAATAAGTGACTAGTTAACGTAGTAAGTGACTAAGACAGTGACTAAGACAGTGACGTAGTAAGTGACTAAGACAGTGACTAGTTGACGTAGTAAGTGACTGAGACACTGACTAGTTGACGTAGTAAGTGACTAGTTGACGTAGTAAGTGACTAGTTGACATAGTAAGTGACTAAGACAGTGACTAGTTGACGTAGTAAGTGACTAGTTGACGTAGTAAGTGACTAAGACAGTGACTAGTTGACGTAGTAAGTGACTAGTCGACGTAGTAAGTGACTAAGACAGTGACTAGTTGACGTAGTAAGTGACTAAGACAGTGACTAGTTGACGTAGTAAGTGACTAGTTGACGTAGTAAGTGACTAAGATAGTGACTATTTGACGTAGTAAGTGACTAGTTGACGTAGTAAGTGACTGAGACAGTGACTAGTTGACGTAGTAAGTGACTAGTTGACGTAGTGAGTGACTCAGACAGTGACTAGTTGACGTAGTAAGTGAATAGTTGACGTAGTAAGTGACTAAGACAGTGACTAGTTGATGTATTAAGTGACTAGTTGACGTAGTAAGTGACTAAGACAGTGACTAGTTGACGTAGTAAGTGACTAGTTGACGTAGTAAGTGACTAAGACAGTGACTAGTTGACGTAGTAAGTGACTAGTTGACGTAGTAAGTGACTGAGACAGTGACTAGTTGACGTAGTAAGTGACTAAGACAGTGACTAGTTGACGTAGTAAGTGACTAGTTGACGTAGTAAGTGACTAAGACAGTGACTAGTTGACGTAGTAAGTGACTAGTTGACGTAGTAAGTGACTGAGACAGTGACTAGTTGACGTAGTAAGTGACTAAGACAGTGACTAGTTGACGTAGTAAGTGACTAGTTGACGTACTAAGTGACTGAGACAGTGACTAGTTGACGTAGTAAGTGACTGAGACAGTGACTAGTTAACGTAGTGAGTGACTCAGACAGTGACTAGTTGACGTAGTAAGTGACTAGTTGACGTAGTAAGTGACTAGTTGACGTAGTAAGTGACTAAGACAGTGACTAGTTGACGTAGTAAGTGACTAAGACAGTGACTAGTTGACGTAGTAAGTGACTAGTTGACGTAGTAAGTGACTAGTTGACGCAGTAAGTGACTAAGACAGTGACTAGTTGACGTAGTAAGTGACTAGTTGAAGTAGTAAGTGACTAGTTGACGTAGTAAGTGACTAAGACAGTGACTAGTTGACGTAGTAAGTGACTAGTTGACGTAGTAAGTGACTAAGACAGTGACTAGTTGACGTAGTAAGTGACTACGACAGTGACTAGTTGACGTAGTAAGTGACTAGTTGACGTAGTAAGTGACTAAGACAGTGACTAGTTGACGTAGTAAGTGACTAGTTGACGTAATAAGTGACTAGTTAACGTAGTAAGTGACTAAGACAGTGACTAAGACAGTGACGTAGTAAGTGACTAAGTCAGTGACTAGTTGACGTAGTAAGTGACGATTTGACGTAATAAGTGACTAAGACAGTGACTAGTTAACGTAGTAAGTGACTAGTTGAAGTAGTAAGTGACTAGTTGACGTAGTAAGTGACTAAGACAGTGACTAGTTGACGAAGTAAGTGACTAGTTGACGTAGTAAGTGACTAAGACAGTGACTAGTTGACGTAGTAAGTGACTACGACAGTGACTAGTTGACGTAGTAAGTGACTAGTTGACGTAGTAAGTGACTAAGACAGTGACTAGTTGACGTAGTAAGTGATTAGTTGACGTAATAAGTGACTAGTTAACGTAGTAAGTGACTAAGACAGTGACTAAGACAGTGACGTAGTAAGTGACTAAGACAGTGACTAGTTGACGTAGTAAGTGACTGAGACACTGACTAGTTGACGTAGTAAGTGACTAGTTGACGTAGTAAGTGACTAGTTGACATAGTAAGTGACTAAGACAGTGACTAGTTGACGTAGTAAGTGACTAGTTGACGTAGTAAGTGACTAAGACAGTGACTAGTTGACGTAGTAAGTGACTAGTCGACGTAGTAAGTGACTAAGACAGTGACTAGTTGACGTAGTAAGTGACTAAGACAGTGACTAGTTGACGTAGTAAGTGACTAGTTGACGTAGTAAGTGACTAAGATAGTGACTAGTTGACGTAGTAAGTGACTAGTTGACGTAGTAAGTGACTGAGACAGTGACTAGTTGACGTAGTAAGTGACTAGTTGACGTAGTGAGTGACTCAGACAGTGACTAGTTGACGTAGTAAGTGAATAGTTGACGTAGTAAGTGACTAAGACAGTGACTAGTTGATGTATTAAGTGACTAGTTGACGTAGTAAGTGACTAAGACAGTGACTAGTTGACGTAGTAAGTGACTAGTTGACGTAGTAAGTGACTAAGACAGTGACTAGTTGACGTAGTAAGTGACTGAGACAGTGACTAGTTGATGTAGTAAGTGACTAAGACAGTGACTAGTTGACGTAGTAAGTGACTAGTTGACGTAGTAAGTGACTAAGACAGTGACTAGTTGACGTAGTAAGTGACTAGTTGACGTAGTAAGTGACTAAGACAGTGACTAGTTGACGTAGTAAGTGACTAAGACAGTGACTAGTTGACGTAGTAAGTGACTAGTTGACGTAGTAAGTGACTAGTTGACGTAGTAAGTGACTCAGACAGTGACTAGTTGACGTAGTAAGTGACTAGTTGACGTAGTAAGTGACTCAGACAGTGACTAGTTGACGTAGTAAGTGACTAGTTGACGTAGTAAGTGACTAGTTGACGTAGTAAGTGACTAAGACAGTGACTAGTTGACGTAGTAAGTGACTAGTTGACGTAGTAAGTGACTAGTTGACTTAGTAAGTGACTAAGACAGTGACTAGTTGACGTAGTAAGTGACTAGTTGACGTAGTAATTGACTAAGACAGTGATTAGTTGACGTAGTAAGTGACTAGTTGACGTAGTAAGTGACTAGTTGACGTAGTAAGTGACTAAGACAGTGACTAGTTGACGTAGTAAGTGACTAGTTGACGTAGTAAGTGACTAGTTGACGTAGTGAGTGACTCAGACAGTGACTAGTTGACGTAGTAAGTGACTAGTTGACGTAGTAAGTGACTAAGACAGTGACTAGTTGACGTAATAAGTGACTCAGACAGTGACTAGTTGACGTAGTAAGTGACTAGTTGACGTAGTAAGTGACTGAGACAGTGACTAGTTGACGTAGTGAGTGACTAGTTGACGTAGTAAGTGACTAGTTGACGTAGTAAGTGACTGATACAGTGACTAGTTGACGTAGTAAGTGACTAAGACAGTGACTAGTTGACGTAGTAAGTGACTAAGACAGTGACTAGTTGACATAGTAAGTGACTAGTTGACGTAGTAAGTGACTAGTTGTCGTAGTGAGTGACTCAGACAGTGACTAGTTGACGTAGTAAGTGACTAGTTGACGTAGTAAGTGACTCAGACAGTGACTAGTTGACGTAGTAAGTGACTAGTTGACGTAGTAAGTGACTAAGACAGTGACTAGTTGACGTAGTAAGTGACTAAGACAGTGACTAGTTGACGTAGTAAGTGACTCAGACAGTGACTAGTTGACGTAGTAAGTGACTAGTTGACGTAGTAAGTTACTAAGACAGTGACTAGTTGACGTAGTAAGTGACTAAGACAGTAACTAGTTGACGTAGTGAGTGACTGAGACAGTGACTAGTTGACGTAGTAAATGACTAGTTGACGTAGTAATTGACTAGTTGACGTAGTGAGTGACTAGTTGACGTAGTAAGTGACTAGTTGACGTAGTGAGTGACTCAGACAGTGACTAGTTGACGTAGTAAGCCCAGTAGACAATGTTGAACAGCACAAAGGCGGACGGGAAGGCGATGCGGGATCCACGGTCGATGTTGTTCACGTCCGCAATGAGCGGCGACCGCGGCCGCTTCGGCGGCGGCGGCGGTCCGCCCACTCCGCCGCTGGGGTTGGGGGGTCGCCCGGAACGTCGGCGGGGCCAAGCCGGGCGGTGCCGCCGGAAGAAGGAGCCGTGGTCGGCGTTGGACGGCAGCGGCGGCGGTGATGGCGGTGATGGCGGTGAGTTGTTGGCGGAGTCTGCGGAGTTGGTGGAGTCGGGTTCGCGGTGCGGACCGTGGGGGGCCGGGCGCTTCCGATTGGGGGGCAGAGAGAGGGGGGGCTCCTTCGTGGGGAGCGTGGGGGGGGGGGGGTAGGGGGGGTGAGGGGGGGGGGGGGGGGGTGAGGGGCACAGGGGGAGGGGCACACGTTGAGGTCTCTAGAGGCGCGGCACGGACACACAACACTCAGCTCTCTACTCACTCACTACTCACTCTCTACTCACTCTCTACTCACTCACTACTCACTCTCTACTCACTCACTACTCACTCACTACTCACTCTCTACTCACTCACTACTCACTCTCTACTCACTCACTACTCACTCACTACTCACTCTCTACTCACTCTCTACTCACTCACTACTCACTCTCTACTCACTCACTACTCACTCTCTACTCACTCTCAACTCACTCACTACCCACTCTCTACTCACTCACTACTCACTCTCTACTCACTCTCTACTCACTCACTACTCACTCTCTACTCACACACTACTCACTCTCTACTCACTCTCTACTCACTCACTACTCACTCACTACTCACTCTCTACTCACTCACTACTCACTCTCTACTCACTCACTACTCAATCACTACTCACTCACTACTCACTCTCTACTCACTCGCTACTCACTCACTACTCACTCTCTACTCACTCTCTACTCACTCACTACTCACTCTCTACTCACTCTCTACTCACTCTCTACTCACTCACTCTCTACTCACTCTCTACTCACTCTCTACTCTCTCTACTCACTCTCTACCCACTCACTACTCACTCACTCTCTACTCACACGCTACTCACTCACTACTCACTCTCTACTCACTCTCTACTCACTCTCTACTCACTCTCTACTCTCTCTCTACCCACTCACTACTCACTCACTCTCTACTCACTCTCTACTCACTCTCTACTCACTCACTCTCTACTCTCTACTCACTCACCACTCACTCTCTACTCACTTTCTACTCACTCACTACTCACTCTCTACTCACTCACTACTCACTCACTACTCACTCTCTACTCACTCTCAACTCACTCACTACCCACTCTCTACTCACTCACTACTCACTCTCTACTCACTCTCTACTCACTCACTACTCACTCTCTACTCACTCACTACTCACTCTCTACTCACTCTCTACTCACTCACTACTCACTCACTACTCACTCTCTACTCACTCACTACTCAATCTCTACTCACTCACTACTCACTCACTACTCACTCTCTACTCACTCACTACTCACTCTCTACTCACTCACTACTCACTCTCTACTCACTCTCTACTCACTCTCTACTCACTCACCACTCACTCTCTACTCACTCTCTACTCACTCACTACTCACTCTCTACTCACTCTCTACTCACTCACTACTCACTCTCTACTCACTCTCTACTCACTCTCTACTCACTCACTACTCACTCTCTACTCGCTCTCTACTCACTCTCTACTCACTATCTACTCACTCACTACTCACTCTCTACTCACTCTCTACTCACTCACTACTCACTCTCTACTCACTCTCTACTCACTCACTACTCACTCTCTACTCACTATCTACTCACTCACTACTCACTCTCTACTCACTCTCTACTCACTCTCTACTCACTGTCTACTCACTCACTACTCACTCTCTACTCACTCACTACTCACTCACTCTCTACTCACTCACTACTCACTCTCTACTCACTCACTACTCACTCTCTACTCACTCTCTACTCACTCACTACTCACTCACTACTCACTCTCTACTCACTCACTACTCACTCTCTACTCACTCTCTACTCACTACTCTCTACTCACTCTCTACTCACTCTCTACTCACTCACTACTCACTACTCTCTACTCACTCTCTACTCACTCTCTACTCACTCTCTACTCACTCACTACTCACTCACTACTCGCTCTCTAATCACTCACTACTCACTCTCTACTCACTCTCTACTCACTCTCTACTCACTCTCTAATCACTCACTACTCACTCTCTACTCACTCTCTAATCACTCTCTACTCACTCACTACTCACTCTCTACTCACTCACTACTCACTCACTACTCACTCTCTACTCACTCTCTACTCTCTACCCACTCCCTACTCACTCTCTACTCACTCCCTACTCACTCTCTACTCACTCACTACTCACTCTCTACTCTCTCACTACTCACTCTCTACTCACTCACTACTCACTCACTACTCACTCTCTACTCACTCACTACCCACTCTCTACTCACTCACTCTCTACTCTCTACTCACTCTCTACTCA
Source organism: Petromyzon marinus (assembly GCF_010993605.1). Taxonomy (NCBI): domain Eukaryota; kingdom Metazoa; phylum Chordata; class Hyperoartia; order Petromyzontiformes; family Petromyzontidae; genus Petromyzon; species Petromyzon marinus. The sequence continues at coordinate 747,631 of NW_022638175.1, read as the reverse complement.
CTCTCTACTCACTCACTACTCACTCTCTACTCACTCTCTATTCACTCACTACTCACTCTCTACTCACTCACTACTCACTCTCTACTCACTCACTACTCACTCTCTACTCACTCACTCTCTACTCACTCACTACTCTCTACTCACTCACTACTCACTCACTACTCACTCTCTACTCACTCTCTACTCACTCTCTAATCACTCTCTACTCACTCACTACTCACTCTCTACTCACTCACTACTCACTCTCTACTCACTCTCTACTCTCTACTCACTCCCTACTCACTCTCTACTCACTCACTACTCACTCTCTACTCTCTCACTACTCACTCTCTACTCACTCACTACTCACTCACTACTCACTCTCTACTCACTCACTACTCACTCTCTACTCACTCACTCTCTACTCTCTACTCACTCTCTACTCTCTCACTACTCACTCTCTACTCACTCTCTATTCACTCACCACTCACTCTCTACTCACTCACTACTCACTCTCTACTCACTCACTACTCACTCTCTACTCACTCACTACTCACTCACTACTCACTCTCTACTCACTCTCTACTCACCCTCTACTCACTCTCTACTCACTCACTACTCACTCTCTACTCACTCTCTACTCACTCTCTACTCACTCTCTACTCACCCTCTACTCACTCTCTACTCACTCACTACTCACTCTCTACTCACTCTCTACTCACTCTCTACCCACTCACTACTCACTCTCTACTCACCCTCTACTCACTCTCTACTCACTCACTACTCACTCTCTACTCACTCTCTACTCACTCACCACTCACTCTCTACTCACTCTCTACTCACTCACTACTCACTCTCTACTCACTCTCTACTCACTCACTACTCACTCACTACTCACTCACCACTCACTCTCTACTCACTCTCTACTCACTCTCTACCCACTCACCACTCACTCTCTACTCACTCTCTACTCACTCACTACTCACTCACTACTCACTCTCTACTCACTCACTACTCACTCTCTACTCACTCTCTACTCACTCACCACTCACTCTCTACTCACTCTCTACTCACTCTCTACTCTATACTCACTCTCTACTCACTCTCTACTCACTCACTACTCACTCTCTACTCACTCTCTACTCACTCACAATCACTCTCTACTCACTCTCTACTCACTCACTACTCACTCTCTACTCACTCACTATCACTCTCTACTCACTCACTACTCACTCTCTACCCACTCTCTACTCACTCACTACTCACTCTCTACTCTCTCTCTACTCACTCACTACTCACTCTCTACTCACTCACCACTCACTACTCACTCTCTACTCACTCATTACTCACTCTCTACTCACTCTCTACTCACTCTCAACTCACTCTCTACTCACTCTCTACTTACTCTCTACTCACTCACTACTCACTCTCTACTCACTCCCTACCCACTCACTACTCACTCTCTACTCACTCTCTACTCACTCACTCTCTACTCACTCTCTACTCACTCTCTACTCACTCACCACTCACTCTCTACTCACTCTCTACTCACTCTCCACTCACTCACTTCTCACTCTCTACTCACTACTCACTCTCTACTCACTCTCTACTCACTCTCTACTCACTACTCACTCTCTACTCACTCTCTACTCACTCACCACTCACTCTCTACTAACTCTCTACTCACTCACTACTCTCTACTCACTCTCTACTCACTCACTACTCACTCTCTACTCACTCTCTACTCTCTACTCACTCTCTACTCACTCACTACTCACTCTCTACTCACTCTCTACTCACTCTCTACTCACTCACCACTCACTCTCTACTCACTCACTACCCACTCTCTACTCACTCACTACTCACTCTCTACTCACTCTCTACTCTCTACTCACTCACCACTCACTCTCTACTCACTCACTACTCACTCTCTACTCACTCACTACTCACTCTCTACTCACTCCCTACTCACTCTCTACTCACTCACTACTCACTCTCTACTCACTCTCTACTCACTCACTCTCTACTCACTCTCTACTCACTCTCTACTCGATCACTACTCACTCTCTACTCACTCACTACTCACTCTCTACTCACTTCCTACACACTCTCTACTCACTCTCTACCCACTCTCTACTCACTCTCTACTCTCTACTCACTCGCTACTCACTCTCTACCCACTATCTACTCGCTCTCTACTCACTCTCTACTCTCTACTCACTCGTTACTCACTCTATACTCTCTACTCACTCGCTACTCACTCTCTACTCACTCTCTACTCACTCTCCACTCACTCTCTACTCACTCTCTAACCACTCTCTACTCACTCTCTACTCACTCTCTACTCACTCACTACTCACTCTCTACTCACTCTCTACTCTCTACTCACTCTCTACTCACTCTCTTCTCACTCTCTACTCTCTACTCACTCACTACTCACTCACCACTCACTCTCTACTCACTCTCTACTCACTCTCTACTCACTCACTACCCACTCTCTACTCACTCACTACTCATTCTCTACTCACTCACTACTCACTCTCTACTCACTCTCTACTCACTCACTCACCACTCTCTACTCACTCTCTACTCACTCTCTACTGAGCTCTCTACTCACTCACTATCACTCTCTACTCACTCTCTACTCACTCTCTACTCACTCACTACTCACTCTCTACTCACTCACTACCCACTCTCTACTCACTCACTACTCACTCTCTACTCACTCTCTACTCACTCACCACTCTCTACTCACTCTCTACTCACTCACTACTCACTCTCTACTCACTCTCTACTCACTCACAATCACTCTCTACTCACTCACTACTCACTCTCTACTCACTCTCTACTCACTCACCACTCTCTACTCACTCTCTACTCACTCTCTACTCACTCACTACTCACTCTCTACTCACTCACTACCCACTCTCTACTCACTCACTACTCACTCTCTACTCACTCTCTACTCACTCACTCACCACTCTCTACTCACTCTCTACTCACTCACTACTCACTCTCTACTCACTCTCTACTCACTCACCACTCACTCTCTACTCACTCTCTACTCACTCACTACTCACTCTCTACTCACTCACTACTCACTCTCTACTCACTCTCTACTCAGCTCTCTACTCACTCTCTACTCACTCTCTACTCACTCACTACTCACTCACTACCCACTCTCTACTCACTCTCTACTCACTCACTACTCACTCTCTACTCACTCACTACTCACTCTCTACTCACTCACTACTCACTCTCTACTCACTCACCACTCACTCTCTACTCACTCTCTACTCACTCTCTACTCACCACTCTCTACCCACTCTCTACTCACTCTCTACTCAGCTCTCTACTCACTCACTATCACTCTCTACTCACTCACTACCCACTCTCTACTCACTCTCTACTCACTCACTACTCACTCTCTACTCACTCTCTACTCACTCACCACTCTCTACTCACTCTTTACTCACTCACTACTCACTCTCTACTCACTCTCTACTCACTCTCTACCCACTCACTACTCACTCTCTACTCACTACTCACTCACCACTCACTCTCTACTCACTCTCTACTCACTCACTTCTCACTCTCTACTCACTCTCTACTCACTCTCTACTCACTAAATACTCACTCTCTACTCACTCTCTACTCATTCACTACTCAGCTCTCTACTCACTCTCTACTCACTCTCTACTCACTCACTACTCACTCTCTACTCACTCACTACTCACTCTCTACTCACTCACTACTCACTCACTACTCACTCTCTACTCACTCTCTACTCAGCTCACTACTCACTCACTACTCACTCTCTACTCACTCACTACTCACTCTCTACTCAGCTCTCTACTCACTCTCTACTCACTCTCTACTCACTCACTACTCACTCTCTACTCACTCACTACTCACTCTCTACTCATTCTCTACTCACTCTCTACTCACTCTCTACTCACTCACTACTCACTCTCTACTCACTCACTACTCACTCTCTACTCACTCTCTACTCACTCTCTACTCACTCTCTACTCAGCTCACTACTCACTCTCAACTCACTCTCTACTCACTCACTACTCACTCTCTACTCACTCTCTACTCACTCTCTGCTCACTCACTACTCACTCTCTACTCACTCTCTACTCACTCACTACTCACTCTCTACTCACTCTCTACTCACTCACTACTCACTCTCTACTCACTCACTACTCACTCACCACTCACTCTCTACTCACCCACTACTCACTCTCTATTCACTCACTACTCACTCACCACTCACTCTCTACTCACCCACTACTCACTCTCTACTCACTCTCTACTCACTCACCACTCACTCTCTACTCAGCTCACTACTCACTCACCACTCACTCTCTACTCACTCTCTACTCACTCTCTGCTCACTCTCTACTCACTCTCTACCCACTCACTACTCACTCTCTACTCACTCTCTACTCACTCACTACTCACTCTCTACTCACTCTCTACTCACTCACTACTCACTCTCTATTCACTCACTACTCACTCACCACTCACTCTCTACTCACTCACTACTCACTCTCTACTCACTCTCCACTCACTCTCTACTCACTCACCACTCACTCTCTACTCACTCACTACTCACTCACTACTCACTCTCTACTCACTCTCTGCTCACTCACGACTCACTCACTACTCACTCTCTACTCACTCACTACTCACTCTCTACTCACTCTCTACTCATTCACTACTAACTCTCTACTCACTCTCTACTCACTCTCTACTCACTCTCTATTCACTCACTCTCTACTCACTCTCTACTCACTCTCTACTCAGCTCACTAATCACTCTCTACTCACTGTCTACTCACTCTCTATTCACTCTCTACTCACTCTCTACTCACTCACTACTCACTCTCTACTCACTCTCTATTCACTCACGACTCACTCACTACTCAATCTCTACTCACTCACTACTCACTCTCTACTCACTCACTACTCACTCTCTACTCACTCTCTACTCAGCTCACTACTCACTCTCTACTCACTCACTACTCACTCTCTACCCACGCACTACTCACTCTCTACTCACTCTCTACCCACTCACTACTCACTCTCTACTCACCCTCTACTCACTCTCTACTCACTCACTACTCACTCTGTACTCACTCTCTACTCACTCTCTACTCACTCTCTACTCACTCACCACTCACTCTCTACTCACTCTCTACTCACTCACCACTCACTCTCTACTCACTCTCTACTCACTCACTACTCACTCTCTACTCACTCTCTACTCACTCACTACTCACTCTCTACTCACTCTCTACTCACTCACCACTCACTCTCTACTCACTCTCTACTCACTCACTACTCTCTACTCACTCTCTACTCACTCTCTACTCACTCACTACTCACTCTCTACTCACTCTCTACTCACTCACAATCACTCTCTACTCACTCTCTACTCAATCACTACTCACTCTCTACTCACTCTCTACTCACTCACGATCACTCTCTACTCACTCTCTACTCACTCTCTACTCACTCTCTACCCACTCACTACTCACTCTCTACTCGCTCACTACTCACTCTCTACTCATTCACTACTCACTCTCTACTCACTCACTACTCACTCTCTACTCACTACCCACTCTCTACTCACTCACTACTCACTCTCTACTCTCTACTCACTCTCTACTCACTCTCTACTCACTCACTACTCACTCTCTACTCACTCTCTACTCCCTCACTACTCACTCTCTACTCACTCTCTACTCACTCACTACTCACTCTCTACTCACTCATTACTCACTCACTACTCACTCTCTACTCACTCTCTACTCACTCTCTACTCACTCACTACTCACTCTCTACTCTCTACTCACTCACTCTCTACTCACTCTCTACTCACTCTCTACTCACTTTCTACTCACTCTCTACTCACTCTCTACTCACTCACCACTCACTCTCTACTCACTCTCTACTCACTCACTTCTCACTCTCTACTCACTACTCACTCTCTACTCACTCTCTACTCACTCTCTACTCACTACTCACTCTCTACTCACTCTCTACTCACTCACCACTCACTCTCTACTCACTCTCTACTCACTCACTACTCTCTACTCACTCTCTACTCACTCTCTACTCTCTACTCACTCTCTACTCACTCACTACTCACTCTCTACTCGCTCTTTACTCACTCACCACTCACTCTCTACTCACTCTCTACTCACTCTCTACTCACTCACCACCCACTCTCTACTCACTCTCTACTCACTCACTACTCTCTACTCACTCTCTACTCACTCACTACTCACTCTCTACCCACTCTCTACTCTCTACTCACTCTCTACTCACTCACTACTCACTCTTTACTCACTCACCACTCACTCTCTACTCACTCTCTACTCACTCTCTACTCACTCACCACTCACTCTCTACTCACTCACTACCCACTCTCTACTCACTCACTACTCACTCTCTACTCACTCTCTACTCTCTACTCACTCACCACTCACTCTCTACTCACTCACTACTCACTCTCTACTCACTCACTACTCACTCTCTACTCACTCCCTACTCACTCTCTACTCACTCACTACTCACTCTCTACTCACTCACTCTCTACTCACTCTCTACTCACTCTCTACTCGCTCACTACTCACTCTCTACTCACTCACTACTCATTCTCTACTCACTCCCTACTCACTCTCTACTCACTCTCTACCCACTCTCTACTCACTCTCTACTCTCTACTCACTCGCTACTCACTCTCGACCCACTCTCTACTCACTCTCTACTCACTCTCTACTCTCTACTCACTCGCTACTCACTCTCTACTCACTCTCTACTCACTCTCTAACCACTCTCTACTCACTCTCTACTCACTCACTACTCACTCTCTACTCACTCTCTACTCTCTACTCACTCTCTACTCACTCTCTACTCACTCTCTACTCTCTACTCACTCTCTACTCACTCACTACTCACTCACTACTCACTCTCTACCCACTCTCTACTCACTCACTACTCACTCACTACTCACTCACTACTCACTCACCACTCACTCTCTACTCACTCTCTACCCACTCTCTACTCACTCACTACTCACTCACTACCCACTCTCTACTCACTCACTACTCACTCTCTACTCACTCCCTACTCACTCTCTACTCACTCTCTACTCACTCACTCACCACTCTCTACTCACTTTCTACTCACTCTCTACTGAGCTCTCTACTCACTCACTATCACTCTCTACTCATTCTCTACTCACTCTCTACCCACTCACTACTCACTCTCTACTCACTCACTACCCACTCTCTACTCACTCACTACTCACTCTCTACTCACTCTCTACTCACTCACTCACCACTCTCTACTCACTCTCTACTCACTCACTACTCACTCTCTACTCACTCTCTACTCACTCACCACTCACTCTCTACTCACTCTCTACTCACTCACTACTCACTCTCTACTCACTCACTACTCACTCTCTACTCACTCTCTACTCAGCTCTCTACTCACTCTCTACTCACTCTCTACTCACTCACTACTCACTCACTACCCACTCTCTACTCACTCTCTACTCACTCACTACTAACTCTCTACTCACTCACTACTCACTCTCTACTCACTCTCTACTCACTCACCACTCTCTACGCACTCTCTACTCACTCTCTACTCAGCTCTCTACTCGCTCACTATCACTCTCTACTCACTCACTACCCACTCTCTACTCACTCTCTACTCACTCTCTGCTCACTCTCTACTCACTCTCTACTCACTCACCACTCACTCTCTACTCACTCACTACTCACTCACTACTCACTCTCTACTCACTCTCTGCTCACTCACTACTCACTCTCTACTCACTCACTACTCACTCTCTACTCACTCTCTACTCACTCTCTACTCACTCACTACTCCGTCTCTACTCACTCTCTACTCACTCGCTACTCACTCTCTACTCGCTCTCTACTCACTCTCTGCTCACTCACTACTCACTCTCTACTCACTCACTACTCACTCTCTACTCACTCACCACTCACTCTCTACTCACTCACTACTCACTCTCTACTCACTCACTACTCACTCTCTACTCACTCACCACTCACTCTCTACCCACTCACTACTCACTCACTACTCACTCTCTACTCACTCTCTGCTCACTCTCTACTCACTCTCTACTCACTCACCACTCACTCCCTACTCACTCTCTACTCACTCACTACTCACTCTCTACTCACTCACTCTCTACTCACTCTCTACTCACTCTCTACTCGCTCACTACTCACTCTCTACTCACTCACTACTCATTCTCTACTCACTCCCTACTCACTCTCTACTCACTCTCTACCCACTCTCTACTCACTCTCTACTCTCTACTCACTCGCTACTCACTCTCGACCCACTCTCTACTCACTCTCTACTCACTCTCTACTCTCTACTCACTCGCTACTCACTCTCTACTCACTCTCTACTCACTCTCTAACCACTCTCTACTCACTCTCTACTCACTCACTACTCACTCTCTACTCACTCTCTACTCTCTACTCACTCTCTACTCACTCTCTACTCAATCTCTACTCTCTACTCACTCTCTACTCACTCACTACTCACTCACTACTCACTCTCTACCCACTCTCTACTCACTCACTACTCACTCACTACTCACTCACTACTCACTCACCACTCACTCTCTACTCACTCTCTACCCACTCTCTACTCACTCACTACTCACTCACTACCCACTCTCTACTCACTCACTACTCACTCTCTACTCACTCCCTACTCACTCTCTACCCACTCTCTACTCACTCACTCACCACTCTCTACTCACTCTCTACTCACTCTCTACTGAGCTCTCTACTCACTCACTATCACTCTCTACTCATTCTCTACTCACTCTCTACCCACTCACTACTCACTCTCTACTCACTCACTACCCACTCTCTACTCACTCACTACTCACTCTCTACTCACTCTCTACTCACTCACTCACCACTCTCTACTCACTCTCTACTCACTCACTACTCACTCTCTACTCACTCTCTACTCACTCACCACTCACTCTCTACTCACTCTCTACTCACTCACTACTCACTCTCTACTCACTCACTACTCACTCTCTACTCACTCTCTACTCAGCTCTCTACTCACTCTCTACTCACTCTCTACTCACTCACTACTCACTCACTACCCACTCTCTACTCACTCTCTACTCACTCACTACTAACTCTCTACTCACTCACTACTCACTCTCTACTCACTCTCTACTCACTCACCACTCTCTACGCACTCTCTACTCACTCTCTACTCAGCTCTCTACTCACTCACTATCACTCTCTACTCACCCACTACCCACTCTCTACTCACTCTCTACTCACTCTCTACTCACTCTCTGCTCACTCTCTACTCACTCTCTACTCACTCACCACTCACTCTCTACTCACTCACTACTCACTCACTACTCACTCTCTACTCACTCTCTACTCACTCACCACTCACTCTCTACTCACTCTCTACTCACTCTCTGCTCACTCACTACTCACTCTCTACTCACTCACTACTCACTCTCTACTCACTCACCACTCACTCTCTACTCACTCACTACTCACTCTCTACTCACTCTCTACTCACTCTCTACTCACTCTCTACTCACTCACTACTCACTCTCTACTCGCTCTCTACTCACTCTCTGCTCACTCACTACTCACTCTCTACTCACTCACTACTCACTCTCTACTCACTCACCACTCACTCTCTACTCACTCTCTACTCACTCACTACTCACTCTCTACTCACTCACCACTCACTCTCTACCCACTCACTACTCACTCACTACTCACTCTCTACTCACTCTCTGCTCACTCTCTACTCACTCTCTACTCACTCACCACTCACTCTCTACTCACTCTCTACTCACTCACTACTCACTCACTACTCACTCTCTGCTCACTCTCTGCTCACTCTCTACTCACTCACCACTCACTCTCTACTCACTCACTACTCACTCACTACTCACTCTCTACTTACTCACTACTCACTCTCTACTCACTCTCTACTCACTCTCTACTCACTCACCACTCACTCTCTACTCACTCACCACTCACTCTCCACTCACTCTCCACTCACTCTCCACTCACTCACTACTCTCTACTCACTCTCTACTCACTCTCTAATCACTCTCTACTCACTCTCTACTCACTCACTACTCACTCTCTACTCACTCACTACTCACTCTCTACTCACTCACTACTCACTCTCTACTCACTCACCACTCACTCTCTACTCACTCACCACTCACTCTCCACTCACTCTCCACTCACTCTCCACTCACTCACTACTCTCTACTCACTCTCTACTCACTCTCTACTCACTCACTACTCACTCTCTACTCACTCACTACTCACTCTCTACTCACTCTCTACTCACTCTCTACTCACTCTCTACTCACTCTCTACTCACTCTCTACTCACTCTCTACTCACTCACTACTCACTCACTACTCACTCTCTACTCACTCACTACTCACTCTCTACTCACTCTCTACTCACTCTCTACTCACTCTCTACTCACTCTCTACTCACTCACTGCTCACTCTCTACTCACTCTCTACTCACTCTCTACTCACTCACCACTCACTCTCTACTCACTCACTACTCACTCACTACTCACTCTCTACTCACTCACTACTCACTCTCTACTCACTCACTACTCACTCTCTACTCACTCACTACTCACTCTCTACTCACTCTCTACTCACTCTCTACTCACTCACTACTCACTCTCTACTCACTCTCTACTCACTCTCTACTCACTCTCTACTCACTCTCTTCTCACTCTCTACTCACTCTCTACTCACTCTCTACTCACTCACTCTCTACTCACTCTCTACTCACTCTCTACTCACTCACTACTCACTCTCTACTCACTCACCACTCACTCTCTACTCACTCACTACTCACTCTCTACTCACTCTCTACTCACTCTCAACTCACTCACTACCCACTCTCTACTCACTCACTACTCACTCTCTACTCACTCTCTGCTCACCCACTACTCACTCTCTACTCACTCACTACTCGCTCTCTACTCACTCTCTACTCCATCCCTCCCCATCCTCCCTCCCTCCCCTCCCCTCCCATCCCCTCCCTCCCCATCCTCCCCATCCCCTCGCTCACCTGGAAAGTCACCCCCAGGCTCCCTCCACCACCTCCACCACCTCCACCACCACCACCACCACCTCCACCACCTCCACCACCTCCACCACCACCTCCACCACCTCCAGTCGATCCCAAATGCACCTCCTTGGAAGCAGCCCCAAGTCCCCTGGACATTGGGACCCCAAAAGTGGCGCCGGTGGTGGCGGTGGTGGTGGCAGTCGACTGTGGTGGTGGCGGTGGTGGCGGTGGTGGTGGTGGTGGACACAGGGAGGAGGAAGTCTCGTTGCTCACGTAGAAGGAGGTGAGGGCTACGTCGCCACGTGCATCCATCTGCGAGGCACGGGCGAGGCACGGGTGAGGCACGGGAGAGGCACGGGTCAGGCACGGGTGAGGCACGGGAGAGGCACGGGTGAGGCACGGGTGAGGCACGGGTGAGGCACGGGAGAGGCACGGGTGAGGCACGGGTGAGGCACGGGAGAGGCACGGGTGAGGCACGGGTGAGGCACGGGAGAGGCACGGGAGAAGCACGGGTCAGGCACGGGAGAGGCACGGGTGAGGCGGCCTTCGGTCCTCTCGGCAGGGCACTCCGGACACGCAGACACCCAGCTAGCCACACAGCCAGCCAGCTACCCAGCCAGCCACCCAGCCACCCAGCCACCCAGCCACACAGCCACCCAGCCACCCACCCACCCACCCAGCCAGCCACCCAGCCACCCAGCCAGCCACCCAGCCAGAAAGCCACCCAGCCATCCACCCAGCCAGCCACCCAGCCAGCCACCCAGCCAGCCACCCAGCCAGCCAGCCACCCAGCCAGCCAGCCACCCACCCACCCAGCCAGCCACCCAGCCAGCCAGCCACCCAGCCACCCAGCCAGCCACCCACCCACCCAGCCAGCCACCCAGCCAGCCATCCACACAGCCAGCCACCCAGCCAGCCACCCAGCCAGCCACCCAGCCAGCCAGCCACCCAGCCAACCAGCCACCCAGCCATCCACCCAGCCAGCCACCCAGCCAGCCAGCCACCCAGCCAGCCACCCACCCACCCAGCCACCCACCCAGGCATCCACCCAGCCAGCCACCCAGCCACCCAGCCAGCCACCCAGCCAGCCAGCCACCCACCACCCACCCAGCCACCCAGCCACCCACCCACCCAGCCACCCACCCAGCCACCCACCGCCATTCGCCAGTAAGTGGTGGTGACGTCACCACAGTGCTTGTGCCAGGCTATGTGCACATTGAAGCCACGTGAAGTGTCGAACGCCCACTGGCAGGAGGTCACGGGGCAGACCCAGCAGGTGCCACGGGTCGACTGACTGAGATGACTGGCTGATGCACCACCTGTGCCCCCTACTGTGCCAACTTGCTGTGCTTTAGCCACCCGGCGCTCCGCTCGTTGTTGTGAGCGTCGCTCCTCCGCCCTCCGTTGTTGTTGGAGGGCGACTGCCTCCAAATTCCCAGTAGCAGCGTCCTTCGCGAGCCTCCTCCACAGAGGCCGATCTTGACACCGCTGGTACCAGTCATCGGCAAGTCCACTCAGCTCCACGTCCTTCTGTACCACATCACTCCATCTCTTTCTAGCCCGTGCCGCGCCCGTTTAGCCCCCTCGATCTGGCCAAACAAAAGCTGCTTAGGCGTGCGGTGGCTGAGCATGCGGGCTACATGACCCAGCCAATGCAGCCTTGCCTGCCGGAGGAGCTCATCGATGGGACTTTGTCCAGATCTTTCAAGGATTTGTGAGCTCTTCACACAATCCAGCCTGGTTAAACCCAGGATGGATCGTAGGCAGGCTAGCCTAAATGTTTCTAACCGGCGAAATTTTTCATTAGGGGGTCCGTGTTTCACAAGCGTAGAGAAGGGAGGGAATGACTGTGGTCGAGAAGACCTGAAGCTTCGTGCGGAGCGACAGACCAGGTAGCTTCCACACAGCGTTACGCAACCGATGAAAAGATATTGCCGCTCGACTGATTCGGAGTGAGACCTCTGCTGTTAAACTGGAGCCAGTCATAAGCACACTGCCCAGGTATGGGAAACTCTCCACTCTCTCCACAACTGCCCATCACCGATTGGGAGTTGTGTGGGTGGAGTGTCCGATGGTTCAAAATACCCAGGCAGGTGCTTAGTTTTGATGGGGCTGATGGTAAGGCCCCACCTCTTAGTGGCAAGCTCCAGGTTCAGCAGCAGCGTCTCCAACTCCTCCTCTGAGTGAGCAGCAATTACCAGTTCATTGGCATACATAACGTGGTTGAGCAATAGAGAGCCATCCCTTGACCGCTCCCGGGCATCGATCAGCCTCCCATTATATCTGTACCATATGGAGATTCCCCCGGTACAGCTATTGAAGGCTTCATGAGCTACGTGCTCGAAATAGATGTTAAATAATGTGGGAGCCAGAGGACATCCCTGTCGCACCCCAAGGTGTACAGGGAATGGCTCTGACTCCCGGCCACGTAGTTTTACCCGGGCCCGCTCACCATCACGAAGTTCCTTAATGATCGTGAGCAGAGGGTCAGGTACTCCAAAAGCACGAAGAACAACCCAGAGCCCAGGCCTACTGATGGTATCATAGGCCTTGACCAGATCAATAAAGCAGAGATGTAAGTCTTGTTGGAATTCCCTACACCTCTGCTGTATCAGACGGACAGAAAATATGGCATCTGTGCAGGACCGCCCGTTCCTAAAACCGCATTGGGGCTCCGCAAGCCTCTCCTCAACATGCCTAGCAAGGCGATGTTGAATAATCCTTGCCAGGACCTTTCCCGGCACACTGAGGAGTGAGATGCCCCTGTAGTTGTTACAGTCTGTGTGGTCCCCCTTCTAAAAGAGGGGGACCACCAGGGCATCCTTCCAATCCTACGGAACTCGTCCAGTGGTCCAGGCTGTTGTTATGATGTCATATAGGGCAGTCTGTGCACAAACGACACCCTCCCTCAGCATTTCGCTTGGGAGATCATCTCTGCCTGGTGCTTTTCCTGGTTTCAGACTCCGGATCGCCTTCAGTACTTCCTCAACAGATGGCACCTCAGCCAACCACTCACAGGGGGTGACTTCTTCCAATATTTGAGGCACCGCAGCCTCAGCAGGGTCATCCCCACTTTGTCCCATGTTGTTTTCCAGGCTGAGGGATTTTGACTCCCCCAGGACCTCACAGAAATCTTTAGAAAATCTGCAAACCTGTTCCTGGGGGTCGGAGATTGGATCACTGTTCTTTCCCCTAATGATGATAATAGGTATGGCGCTGCAGGTTATTTTTTATGGAATTAAAGAGCGATTTATGATCACGGGCCATTGAGGCAGACTCCATCTCCTCAGCAACCCGTGACCACCACCCATCCTTGCAGCGCCTCACGGCTCTCCGAACCTCCGAGCGAAGGCTGCGGTAAGCTTCCTCATTCTCTGACATGGGATTCTGTAGCCAATGACAGTGGGCCTGTCGCTTTTTCTCAGCCAGCCTGAACACCTCCTCTGTCAGCCAGGGTCTCTGGGGAGGTCTGGACTGCGTACCCAAAGCAGCCATTGCAGCTGCATAAGCCACAGTCCTAAACTTTGCCCATTTCCCCTCGATATCAGGAGGAGTGGGGGATGATGCCAACCCCAGCCACAAGCGATGATGAAATTCTCGCTGGCAACTTTCATCAGCTAGCTGTGACCAGGCCACTTTGCATTTGAATGGGTTGCTGGATGGACATGGGCCCGCATCCGCTGTTCCGTCACTATGTAGTCCGGCAGATGTTCTTGCTTGGACCCGGCATGCATCCATGATGCTGTGTGGATGTGCCGATGCCGGAACAGCGTGTTGGTAATTACAAGCCCATGGGCTGCACAAAAATCTAGCAGCCTCCTACCGTTGTTATTGAGCTGATCTGGCCCATGCCCTCCAATGACTCCAGACCAGGTGCCAGCATCATGACCAACTCGGGCATTGAAGTCCCCCAACAAGATGACTCTATCCCGAGGGGCCACTTTAGTCAGCACCTGTGACAGGAGGTCATAGAAGGCATCTGACTCATCGGATTTGCCTGCATCCCTCCACGGATGTTCGTCTTCGGTGGGGGCATAAGTAACCACGACCACCACTCCTCGCCTCCGGTTGATGGGAAGGCGAGCCCAAAGTAGCCTGGGGCTTACAGCTTCCCACACCTCACCGCCACGCTCCCACGCCCCCTTCATTCTTTTGTTCAGAAGAAGAGCCACTCCCCGTTGTTTGGCAGTCTGCTGCCTGGAGGACTGTCCACCCCTCATGGTGGCAGGAGCCAGAGCCGGTCCACCGGACCTCCTGTAACCGACAGGGGGTCCAGGCGGTAGCGGTCCAGACTCCGGACAGGGGAGTGGCAGCCTCTCGTCCCACGGCCCCAATCGCAGGCTTCTCCCTTTGCGGACAGAGTGTGGCCACCACCACCACCACTACCACCACCACCACCACCACCGCAAGCTCCACCACTACCACCACCACTACCACCACCACTACCACCACCACCACTACCACCACCACTACCACCACCACCACCGCAAGCTCCACTACCACCACCACCACCGCAAGCTCCACCACTACCACCACCACCACCACTGCAAGCTTCACCACCTCCACCACCATCACTACCACCACCACCTCCACCACCATCACCACCACCACCACCACAAGCTCCATCACCTCCACCACCACCACCACCACCACCTCCACCACCATCACCACCACCACTACCACCACCACAAACTCCATCACCTCCACCACCACCACCATCACCACCACTACCACCACCACCACCTCCATCCTCACCTTAATCCCGTCGACCCTCAAGCGTCCACCCCGTCCATTGTTGTTGTTGTTGCTGCTACTGCTGCTTCCACCTCCACCACCACCACCACCACCACCACCACCTCCACCACCTCCACCACCACCACCACAACCACGGAGGCGACGGCGGCCTCTGACCGCCACTGCCGCCGCGTGCCCTAGAGCCCCAAGCTTAATGCGTCCACCACGTCCGCTGTTGCTGTTGTTGTTGTTGCTGCTACTGCTGCTTCCACCTCCACCACCACCACCACCACCTCCACCACCTCCACCACCACCACCACCACCACCTCCACCACCACCGCGGAGACGGCGGCAGCGGCCTCTGACCACGGCCGCGTCCGCGGCCGGAGCGCCGGGGCCCGGCTCGGGCGTCTGCTTGTGGGGGCCGCGTCCGAAGAAGATGAAGTTGACCAGGGCGTACTCCAGCAGGGCCAGGAAGACGAAGACGAAGCAGCCCATGAGGTAGACGTCGATGGCCTTCACGTAGGGAATCTTGGGGAGCGTCTCGCGCATGTGAGTGGAGATCGTCGTCATGGTGAGCACCGTGGTGATGCCTGCGTAGGTGGGGGATGGGGGGGTGGGTGGGTGAGAGGGTGAGAGGGTGAGAGGGTGAGTGAGTGGGTGGGTGAGTGAGTGGTGAGTGAGTGGTGAGTGAGTGGTGAGTGAGTGGTGAGTGAGTGGTGAGTGAGTGGTGAGTGGAGATCGTCGTCATGGTGAGCACCGTGGTGAGGCCTGCGTAGGTGGGGGGGGGTGGGTGGGGGGGGTGAGGGGGTGAGTGAGTGGTGAGTGAGTGGGTGAGTGAGTGAGTGAGTGGTGAGTGAGTGGTGAGTGAGTGAGTGGGTGAGTGGGTGAGTGAGTGAGTGGTGAGTGAGTGGGTAAGTGAGTGGGTGAGTGAGTGGGTGGTGAGTGAGTGGTGAGTGAGTGAGTGGTGAGTGAGTGGTGAGTGAGTGAGTGGGTGGTGAGTGATTGGTGAGTGAGTGAGTGAGTGGGTGGTGAGTGATTGGTGAGTGAGTGAGTGGTGAGTGGTGAGTGAGTGAGTGAGTGGGTGAGTGAGTGAGTGGTGAGTGAGTGGTGAGTGAGTGGGTGAGTGGTGAGTGAGTGGGTGGTGAGTGAGTGAGTGGGTGAGTGAGTGAGTGGTGAGTGAGTGGTGAGTGAGTGGGTGAGTGAGTGGGTGAGTGAGTGGGTGGTGAGTGAGTGGTGAGTGAGTGAGTGGTGAGTGAGTGGTGAGTGAGTGGGTGGTGAGTGAGTGGTGAGTGAGTGAGTGGTGAGTGAGTGGGTGAGTGAGTGGGTGGTGAGTGAGTGGTGAGTGAGTGAGTGGTGAGTGAGTGGTGAGTGAGTGAGTGGGTGGTGAGTGATTGGTGAGTGAGTGAGTGAGTGGGTGGTGAGTGATTGGTGAGTGAGTGAGTGGTGAGTGGTGAGTGAGTGAGTGAGTGGGTGAGTGAGTGAGTGGTGTGTGAGTGGTGAGTGAGTGGGTGAGTGGTGAGTGAGTGGGTGGTGAGTGAGTGAGTGGGTGAGTGAGTGAGTGGTGAGTGAGTGGTGAGTGAGTGGGTGAGTGAGTGGGTGAGTGAGTGGGTGGTGAGTGAGTGGTGAGTGAGTGAGTGTTGAGTGAGTGGTGAGTGAGTGGGTGGTGAGTGAGTGGTGAGTGAGTGAGTGGTGAGTGAGTGGGTGAGTGAGTGGGTGGTGAGTGAGTGGTGAGTGAGTGAGTGGTGAGTGAGTGGTGAGTGAGTGAGTGGGTGGTGAGTGATTGGTGAGTGAGTGAGTGAGTGGGTGGTGAGTGATTGGTGAGTGAGTGAGTGGTGAGTGGTGAGTGAGTGAGTGAGTGGGTGAGTGAGTGAGTGGTGAGTGAGTGGTGAGTGAGTGGGTGAGTGGTGAGTGAGTGGGTGGTGAGTGAGTGAGTGAGTGGGTGAGTGAGTGAGTGGTGAGTGAGTGGTGAGTGAGTGGGTGAGTGAGTGGGTGAGTGAGTGAGTGGTGAGTGAGTGAGTGGTGAGTGAGTGGTGAGTGAGTGAGTGGGTGGTGAGTGATTGGTGAGTGAGTGAGTGGGTGGTGAGTGATTGGTGAGTGAGTGAGTGGTGAGTGGTGAGTGAGTGAGTGGGTGAGTGAGTGAGTGGTGAGTGAGTGGTGAGTGAGTGGGTGAGTGGTGAGTGAGTGGGTGGTGAGTGAGTGGGTGAGTGAGTGGTGAGTGGGTGAGTGAGTGGGTGAGTGGGTGAGTGAGTGAGTGGTGAGTGAGTGAGTGGGTGAGTGAGTGGGTGGTGAGTGAGTGAGTGGGTGAGTGAGTGGTGAGTGAGTGAGTGGGTGGTGAGTGAGTGGTGAGTGCAGATCGTCGTCATGGTAAGCACCGTGGTGATGCCTGCGTAGGTGGGGGGTGGGGGGGTGAGGGGGTGAGTGGGTGAGAGGGTGAGTGGTGAGTGACTGGGTGAGTGAGTGGTGAGTGAGTGGTGAGTGGAGATCGTCGTCATGGTGAGCACCGTGGTGATGCCTGCGTAGGTGGGGGGTGGGGGGGTGAGGGGGTGAGGGGGTGAGAGGGTGAGAGGGTGAGTGAGTGGGTGGGTGAGTGAGTGGTGAGTGAGTGGTGAGTGAGTGGTGAGTGAGTGGTGAGTGAGTGGTGAGTGAGTGGTGAGTGGAGATCGTCGTCATGGTGAGCACCGTGGTGATGCCTGCGTAGGTGGGGGGGGGTGGGTGGGGGGGGTGAGGGGGTGAGTGAGTGGTGAGTGAGTGGGTGAGTGAGTGAGTGAGTGGTGAGTGAGTGGTGAGTGAGTGAGTGGGTGAGTGGGTGAGTGAGTGAGTGGTGAGTGAGTGGGTAAGTGAGTGGGTGAGTGAGTGGGTGGTGAGTGAGTGGTGAGTGAGTGAGTGGTGAGTGAGTGGTGAGTGAGTGAGTGGGTGGTGAGTGATTGGTGAGTGAGTGAGTGAGTGGGTGGTGAGTGATTGGTGAGTGAGTGAGTGGTGAGTGGTGAGTGAGTGAGTGAGTGGGTGAGTGAGTGAGTGGTGAGTGAGTGGTGAGTGAGTGGGTGAGTGGTGAGTGAGTGGGTGGTGAGTGAGTGAGTGGGTGAGTGAGTGAGTGGTGAGTGAGTGGTGAGTGAGTGGGTGAGTGAGTGGGTGAGTGAGTGGGTGGTGAGTGAGTGGTGAGTGAGTGAGTGGTGAGTGAGTGGTGAGTGAGTGGGTGGTGAGTGAGTGGTGAGTGAGTGAGTGGTGAGTGAGTGGGTGAGTGAGTGGGTGGTGAGTGAGTGGTGAGTGAGTGAGTGGTGAGTGAGTGGTGAGTGAGTGAGTGGGTGGTGAGTGATTGGTGAGTGAGTGAGTGAGTGGGTGGTGAGTGATTGGTGAGTGAGTGAGTGGTGAGTGGTGAGTGAGTGAGTGAGTGGGTGAGTGAGTGAGTGGTGAGTGAGTGGTGAGTGAGTGGGTGAGTGGTGAGTGAGTGGGTGGTGAGTGAGTGAGTGGGTGAGTGAGTGCGTGGTGAGTGAGTGGTGAGTGAGTGGGTGAGTGAGTGGGTGAGTGAGTGGGTGGTGAGTGAGTGGTGAGTGAGTGAGTGGTGAGTGAGTGGTGAGTGAGTGGGTGGTGAGTGAGTGGTGAGTGAGTGAGTGGTGAGTGAGTGGGTGAGTGAGTGGGTGGTGAGTGAGTGGTGAGTGAGTGAGTGGTGAGTGAGTGGTGAGTGAGTGAGTGGGTGGTGAGTGATTGGTGAGTGAGTGAGTGAGTGGGTGGTGAGTGATTGGTGAGTGAGTGAGTGGTGTGTGGTGAGTGAGTGAGTGAGTGGGTGAGTGAGTGAGTGGTGAGTGAGTGGTGAGTGAGTGGGTGAGTGGTGAGTGAGTGGGTGGTGAGTGAGTGAGTGAGTGGGTGAGTGAGTGAGTGGTGAGTGAGTGGTGAGTGAGTGGGTGAGTGAGTGGGTGAGTGAGTGAGTGGTGAGTGAGTGAGTGGTGAGTGAGTGGTGAGTGAGTGAGTGGGTGGTGAGTGATTGGTGAGTGAGTGAGTGGGTGGTGAGTGAGTGGTGAGTGAGTGAGTGGTGAGTGGTGAGTGAGTGAGTGGGTGAGTGAGTGAGTGGTGAGTGAGTGGTGAGTGAGTGGGTGAGTGGTGAGTGAGTGGGTGGTGAGTGAGTGGGTGAGTGAGTGGTGAGTGGGTGAGTGAGTGGGTGAGTGGGTGAGTGAGTGAGTGGTGAGTGAGTGAGTGGGTGAGTGAGTGGGTGGTGAGTGAGTGAGTGGGTGAGTGAGTGGTGAGTGAGTGAGTGGGTGGTGAGTGAGTGGTGAGTGCAGATCGTCGTCATGGTAAGCACCGTGGTGATGCCTGCGTAGGTGGGGGGTGGGGGGGTGAGGGGGTGAGTGGGTGAGAGGGTGAGTGGTGAGTGACTGGGTGAGTGAGTGGTGAGTGAGTGGTGAGTGGAGATCGTCGTCATGGTGAGCACCGTGGTGATGCCTGCGTAGGTGGGGGGTGGGGGGGTGAGGGGGTGAGGGGGTGAGAGGGTGAGAGGGTGAGTGAGTGGGTGGGTGAGTGAGTGGTGAGTGAGTGGTGAGTGAGTGGTGAGTGAGTGGTGAGTGAGTGGTGAGTGAGTGGTGAGTGGAGATCGTCGTCATGGTGAGCACCGTGGTGATGCCTGCGTAGGTGGGGGGGGGTGGGTGGGGGGGGTGAGGGGGTGAGTGAGTGGTGAGTAAGTGGTGAGTATGTGAGGGGGTGAGTGAGTGAGTGGTGAGTGAGTGGTGAGTGTGTGAGTGGTGAGTGAGGGGGTGAGTGAGTGAGTGGTGAGTGAGTGAGTGGTGAGTGAGTGAGGGGGTGAGTGAGTGGTGAGTGTGTGTGTGGTGAGTGAGTGGTGAGTGAGTGAGTGGGTGGTGAGTGATTGGTGAGTGAGTGAGTGAGTGGGTGGTGAGTGATTGGTGAGTGAGTGAGTGGTGAGTGGTGAGTGAGTGAGTGAGTGGGTGAGTGAGTGAGTGGTGAGTGAGTGGTGAGTGAGTGGGTGAGTGGTGAGTGAGTGAGTGGTGAGTGAGTGAGTGGGTGAGTGAGTGAGTGGTGAGTGAGTGGTGAGTGAGTGGGTGAGTGAGTGGGTGAGTGAGTGGGTGGTGAGTGAGTGGTGAGTGAGTGAGTGGTGAGTGAGTGGTGAGTGAGTGGGTGGTGAGTGAGTGGTGAGTGAGTGAGTGGTGAGTGAGTGGGTGAGTGAGTGGGTGGTGAGTGAGTGGTGAGTGAGTGAGTGGTGAGTGAGTGGTGAGTGAGTGAGTGGGTGGTGAGTGATTGGTGAGTGAGTGAGTGAGTGGGTGGTGAGTGATTGGTGAGTGAGTGAGTGGTGAGTGGTGAGTGAGTGAGTGAGTGGGTGAGTGAGTGAGTGGTGAGTGAGTGGTGAGTGAGTGGGTGAGTGGTGAGTGAGTGGGTGGTGAGTGAGTGAGTGGGTGAGTGAGTGAGTGGTGAGTGAGTGGTGGGTGAGTGGGTGAGTGAGTGGGTGAGTGAGTGGGTGGTGAGTGAGTGGTGAGTGAGTGAGTGGTGAGTGAGTGGTGAGTGAGTGGGTGGTGAGTGAGTGGTGAGTGAGTGAGTGGTGAGTGAGTGGGTGAGTGAGTGGGTGGTGAGTGAGTGGTGAGTGAGTGAGTGGTGAGTGAGTGGTGAGTGAGTGAGTGGGTGGTGAGTGATTGGTGAGTGAGTGAGTGAGTGGGTGGTGAGTGATTGGTGAGTGAGTGAGTGGTGAGTGGTGAGTGAGTGAGTGAGTGGGTGAGTGAGTGAGTGGTGAGTGAGTGGTGAGTGAGTGGGTGAGTGGTGAGTGAGTGGGTGGTGAGTGAGTGAGTGAGTGGGTGAGTGAGTGAGTGGTGAGTGAGTGGTGAGTGAGTGGGTGAGTGAGTGGGTGAGTGAGTGAGTGGTGAGTGAGTGAGTGGTGAGTGAGTGGTGAGTGAGTGAGTGGGTGGTGAGTGATTGGTGAGTGAGTGAGTGGGTGGTGAGTGATTGGTGAGTGAGTGAGTGGTGAGTGGTGAGTGAGTGAGTGGGTGAGTGAGTGAGTGGTGAGTGAGTGGTGAGTGAGTGGGTGAGTGGTGAGTGAGTGGGTGGTGAGTGAGTGAGTGAGTGGGTGAGTGAGTGAGTGGTGAGTGAGTGGTGAGTGAGTGGGTGAGTGGTGAGTGAGTGGGTGGTGAGTGAGTGAGTGGTGAGTGAGTGAGTGGTGAGTGAGTCAGTGAGTGGTGAGTGAGTGAGTGAGTGGTGAGTGAGTGAGTGGTGAGTGAGTGAGTGGTGAGTGAGTCAGTGAGTGGTGAGTGAGTGAGTGAGTGGTGAGTGAGTGAGTGGTGAGTGAGTGGTGAGTGAGTGGTGAGTGAGTGGTGGGTGAGTCAGTGAGTGGTGAGTGAGTCAGTGAGTGGTGAGACGGTGGTGATGGTGGTGATGGTATATCTCTCTCTATCTCTATCTATTTATCTCTCTGTATATCTCCGTATATATCTCTCTATATCTCTCTATATCTCTCTCTATCTCTATATATCTCTCTGTCTATCTCTATCTCTCTATCTATCTCTCTATCTCTCCATCTCTCTCTATCTATCTCTCTCTGTCTCTCTCTCTATCTCTCTCTATCGCTCTCTATCTCTCTATCTCTCTCTATCTCTCTCTATATCTCTCTATCTCTCTCTATCTCTCTATCTCTATCTATCTCTCTCTATCTCTCTCTATCTCTCTATCTCTATCTATCTCTCTGTCTCTCTCTCTATCTCTCTCTATCTCTCTATCTCTATCTATCTCTCTCTATCTATCTCTCTATATCTCTCTATCTCTCTCTATATATCTCTGTCTCTCTCTATCTCTTTCTATCTCTCTATCTCTCTATCTCTCTCTATCCCTCTCTATCTCTCTCTCTGTCTCTCTCTATCTCTCTCTATCCCTCTCTATCTCTCTCTCTGTCTCTCTCTATCTCTCTCTATCCCTCTCTATATCTCTCTATATTTCTCTGTCTCTCTCTCTATCTCTCTCTGTCTCTCTCTCTCTATCTCTCTCTATCTCTCTCTATCTCTCTCTATCTCTCTCTATCTCTCTATATATGTCTCTGTCTCTCTCTATCTCTCTCTAAATCTCTCTATCTCTCTCTATCTCTCTATATATGTCTCTGTCTCTCTCTATCTCTCTCTAAATCTCTCTAAATCTCTCTATCTCTCTCTATCTCTCTCTGTCTCTATCTCTCTCTATCTCTCTCTATCTCTATCTCTCTATCTCTATCTCTCTATCTCTCTCTATCTCTCTCTATTTATCTCTCTCTCTGTCTCTCTCTATCTCTATCTCTCTATCTCTCTATCTCTGTCTCTCTATCTGTCTCTATCTCTCTATCTCTCTCTCTGTCTCTCTCTATCTCTATCTCTCTATCTCTATCTATCTCTATCTCTATCTATCTCTCTCTGTCTCTCTCTGTCTCTCTGTCTCTCTATCTCTCTATCTCTCTCTGTCTCTATCTCTCTCTATCTCTCTATATCTCTCTATCTCTATCTATCTCTCTCTGTCTCTCTCTATCTCTCTCTATCTCTCTAT
Source organism: Petromyzon marinus (assembly GCF_010993605.1). Lineage (NCBI taxonomy): Eukaryota > Metazoa > Chordata > Hyperoartia > Petromyzontiformes > Petromyzontidae > Petromyzon > Petromyzon marinus. Next base: position 724,252 of record NW_022638175.1, on the reverse strand, counting down.
CCCTCTCTGTCTCTCTCTGTCTCTCTCTATCTCTCTCTATCTCTCTCTATCTATCTCTCTCTATCTTTCTATCTCTCTCTATCTCTCCATCTATCTCTCTCTATCTCTATCTCTGTGTATCTCTCACCCAGGGCCACACGCGCGGCTGAAGCGTCGTAGTTGATCCAGAATGAGACCCAGGACAGGATGGTGATGAGAGTTGAGGGCATGTACGTCTGCAGGATGAAGTAGCCGATGTTGCGTTTAAGGCGGAAGCTGAGTGACAGACGCGGATAGGAGCCTTGGAGGGGGGGGGGGAGATAAGGGGGGAGATAAGGAGAGAGAGAGGGGGGGAGAGATAAGGAGAGGGGGGTGAGAGGGGGAGAGAGGGAGAGAGAGGGGGTTAGCGTATTTTCCCGCTTATAACCCCGCAGAAAATAGCGTTTTGTGCAAAACAAATTTCAGATAGCCCGCTCCGTCATACGCCCCGCGTGCATTCATATCTTTAACGTCGTTAATTCCATTATATTAATGTGAAGCTTACATTTGCAATACATTCCACTATCAATTGTTCACGTTAAAATCGTAACGTGCACAATGAAATCAAACCAACCGGAAACGAGTTAAACGTAACACGGTAAATAAGTAACAAAAGGAAAATATCCGATAAAATACGTAACACGTGACCGTCATTGCTGGTTAATTCGGTAAGGTCACGTAGAAGGGGAAATAATAAAACAGTAAAAACTAAAAACATCATCGGATAAAATGTACGCGACGTTTCGTCCACAACGCCAGCAGCCGTCCTGTTAGGACAGCTGTCTTTCCAACAGCTATGTTATAATCACTAGGACAGGTGTCTTTCCCATAGCTATGTTCTAATCACTAGGATGGCTGTCTTTCCCACAGGTCTGTTCTAATCACTAGGACAGCTGTCTTTCCCACAGCTATGTTCTAATCACCAGGACAGCTGTCTTTCCCACAGCTATGTTCTAATCACCAGGACAGCTGTCTTTCCCACAGCTATGTTCTAATCACTAGGACAGCTGTCTTTCTCACAGCAATCTTATAATCACTAGGACGGCTGTCTTTCCCACAACTCTGTTATAATCACTAGGACAGCTGTCTTTCCCACAACTCTGTTATAATCACTAGGACAGCTGTCTTTCTCACAGCTCTGTTCTAATCACTAGGACAGCTGTCTTTGCCACAGCTATGTTCTAATCACCAGGACGGCTGTCTTTCCCACAACTCTGTTCTAATCACTAGGACGGCTGTCTTTCCCACAGCTATGTTCTAATCACTAGGACGGCTGTCTTTCCCACAGCTATGTTCTAATCACTAGGACAGCTGTCTTTCCCACAGCTCTGTTATAATCACTAGGACGGCTGTCTTTCCCACAGCTCTCTCTTAATCACTAGGACGGCTGTCTTTCCCACAGCTCTCTTATAATCACTAGGATGGCTGTCTTTCCCACAGCTCTGTTCTAATCACAAGGACGGCTGTCTTTGCCACAGCTATGTTCTAATCACTAGCACAGCTGTCTTTCCCACAGCTATGTTCTAATCACTAGGACAGCTGTCTCTACCACAGCTCTGTTCTAATCACTAGGACAGCTGTCTTTCCCACAGCTATGTTCTAATCACTAGGATGGCTGTCTTTCCCACAGCTGTGTTCTAATCACTAGGACGGCTGTCTTTCCCACAGCTGTGTTCTAATCACTAGGATGGCTGTCTTTCCCACAGCTCTGTTCTAATCACTAGGATGGCTGTCTTTCCCACAGCTATGTTCTAATCACTAGGACGGCTGTTTTTCTCACAGCTCTCTTATAATCACTAGGACAGCTGTCTTTCTCACAGCTCTGTTCTAATCGCTAGGATGGCTGTCTTTCCCACAGCTGCTTTATAACCACTGGGACGGCTGTCTTTCCCACAGCTATGTTCTAATCACTAGGACAGCTGTCTTTCCCACAGCTCTCTCATAATAATTAGGATGGCTGTCTTTGCCACAGCTATGTTCTAATCACTAGGACAGCTGTCTCTACCACAGCTCTGTTCTAATCACTAGGATGGCTGTCTTTGCCACAGCTCTGTTCTAATTACTAGGACGGCTGTCTTTCCCACAGCTATGTTCTAATCACTAGGATGGCTGTCTTTCCCACAGCTCTATTCTAATCACTAGGACAGCTGTCTTTCCCACAGCTATGTTCTAATCACTAGGACGGCTGTCTTTCCCACAGCTATGTTCTAATCACTAGGACGGCTGTCTCTCCCACAGCTGTGTTCTAATCACTAGGACAGCTGTCTTTCCCACAGGTCTGTTCTAATCACTGGGACGGCTGTCTCTCCTACAGCTCTGTTCTAATCACTAGGACGGCTGTCTTTCCAACAGCTATGTTCTAATCACTAGCACAGCTGTCTTTCCCACAGCTCTGTTCAAATCACCAGGACAGCTGTCTTTCCCACAACTCTGTTATAATCACTAGGACGGCGGTCTCTCCCACAGCTATGTTATAATCACTAGGATGGCTGTCTTTCCTACAGCTCTATTATAATCACTAGGACGGCTGTCTATCCCACAGCTCTGTTATAATCACTAGGATGGCTGTCTTTCCTACAGCTCTATTATAATCACTAGGATGGCTGTCTTTCCCACAGCTCTATTATAATCACTAGGACGGCTGTCTTTCCCACAGCTGTGTTATAATCACTAGGATGGCTGTCTTTCCCACAGCTATGTTCTAATCACTAGGACAGCTGTCTTTCCCACAGCTCTCTTATAATCACTAGGACAGCTGTCTTTCCCACAGCTCTGTTCTAATCACTAGGACGGCTGTCTTTCCCACAGGTCTGTTCTAATCACTAGGACGGCTGTCTTTCCTACAGCTCTGTTCTAATCACTAGGACGGCTGTCTTTCCCACAGCTCTGTTATAATCACTAGGACGGCTGTCTTTCCCACAGCTCTGTTATAATCACTAGGACGGCTGTCTTTCCCACAGCTCTGTTATAATCACTAGGACGGCTGTCTTTCCCACAGCTCTGTTATAATCACTAGGACGGCTGTCTTTCCCACAGCTCTGTTATAATCACTAGGACGGCTGTCTTTCCCACAGCTCTCTTATAATCACTAGGTCGGTTGTCTTTCCCACAGCTCTGTTATAATCACTAGGACGGCTGTCTTTCCCACAGCTCTGTTATAATCACTAGGACGGCTGTCTTTCCCACAGCTCTCTTATAATCACTAGGACGGCTGTCTTTCCCACAGCTCTGTTCTAATCACTAGGATGGCTGTCTTTCCCACAGCTATGTTCTAATCACTAGGACGGCTGTCTTTCCCACAGCTATGTTCTAATCACTAGGACGGCTGTCTTTCCCACAGCTCTGTTCTAATCACTAGGATGGCTGTCTTTCCCACAGCTCTGTTCTAATCACTAGGACAGCTGTCTTTCCCACAGCTATGTTATAATCACTAGGACGCCTGTCTCTCCCACAGCTCTCTTATAATCACTAGGACAGCTGTCTTTCCCACAGCTATGTTCTAATCACTAGGACAGCTGTCTTTCCCACAGCTATGTTCTAATCACTAGGACGGCTGTCTTTCTCACAGCTCTCTTATAATCACTAGGACAGCTGTCTTTCTCACAGCTCTGTTCTAATCGCTAGGATGGCTGTCTTTCCCACAGCTGCTTTATAACCACTAGGACAGCTGTCTTTCCCACAGCTCTCTCATAATAATTAGGATGGCTGTCTTTGCCACAGCTATGTTCTAATCACTAGGACAGCTGTCTCTACCACAGCTCTGTTCTAATCACTAAGATGGCTGTCTTTGCCACAGCTCTGTTCTAATTACTAGGACGGCTGTCTTTCCCACAGCTATGTTCTAATCACTAGGACGGCTGTCTTTCCCACAGCTCTATTCTAATCACTAGGACAGCTGTCTTTCCCACAGCTATGTTCTAATCACTAGGACGGCTGTCTTTCCCACAGCTATGTTCTAATCACTAGGACGGCTGTCTCTCCCACAGCTGTGTTCTAATCACTAGGACAGCTGTCTTTCCCACAGGTCTGTTCTAATCACTGGGACGGCTGTCTCTCCTACAGCTCTGTTCTAATCACTAGGACGGCTGTCTTTCCAACAGCTATGTTCTAATCACTAGCACAGCTGTCTTTCCCACAGCTCTGTTCAAATCACCAGGACAGCTGTCTTTCCCACAACTCTGTTCTAATCACTAGGACGGCTGTCTCTCCCACAGCTCTGTTATAATCACTAGGATGGCTGTCTTTCCTACAGCTCTATTATAATCACTAGGACGGCTGTCTCTCCCACAGCTCTGTTATAATCACTAGGACAGCTGTCTTTCCCACAGGTCTGTTCTAATCACTGGGACGGCTGTCTCTCCTACAGCTCTGTTCTAATCACTAGGACGGCTGTCTTTCCAACAGCTATGTTCTAATCACTAGCACAGCTGTCTTTCCCACAGCTCTGTTCAAATCACCAGGACAGCTGTCTTTCCCACAACTCTGTTATAATCACTAGGACGGCGGTCTCTCCCACAGCTATGTTCTAATCACTAGGACGGCTGTCTCTCCCACAGCTCTGTTATAATCACTAGGATGGCTGTCTTTCCTACAGCTCTATTATAATCACTAGGACGGCTGTCTCTCCCACAGCTCTGTTATAATCACTAGGATGGCTGTCTTTCCTACAGCTCTATTATAATCACTAGGATGGCTGTCTTTCCCACAGCTCTATTATAATCACTAGGACGGCTGTCTTTCCCACAGCTCTGTTCTAATCACTAGGACAGCTGTCTTTCCCACAGCTCTATTATAATCACTAGGATGGCTGTCTTTCCCACAGCTCTATTATAATCACTAGGATGGCTGTCTTTCCCACAGCTCTGTTCTAATCACTAGGACAGCTGTCTTTCCCACAGCTCTATTATAATCACTAGGACGGCTGTCTTTCCCACAGCTGTGTTATAATCACTAGGACAGCTGTCTTTCCCACAGGTCTGTTCTAAGCACTAGGACGGCTGTCTTTCCTACAGCTCTGTTCTAATCACTAGGACGGCTGTCTTTCCCACAGCTCTCTTATAATCACTAGGACGGCTGTCTTTCCCACAGCTCTGTTATAATCACTAGGACGGCTGTCTTTCCCACAGCTCTGTTATAATCACTAGGACGGCTGTCTTTCCCACAGCTCTCTTATAATCACTAGGACGGCTGTCTTTCCCACAGCTATGTTATAATCACTAGGACGGCTGTCTCTCCCACAGCTATGTTCTAATCACTAGGACGGCTGTCTTTCCCACAGCTCTCTTATAATCACTAGGACGGCTGTCTTTCCCACAGCTCTCTTATAATCACTAGGACGGCTGTCTTTCCCACAGCTGCTTTATAACCACTAGGACGGCTGTCTTTCCCACAGCTCTCTTATAATCGCTAGGACGGCTGTCTTTCCCACAGCTATGTTCTAATCACTAGGACAGCTGTCTTTCCCACAGCTATGTTATAATCACTAGGACAGCTGTCTCTCCCACAGCTCTTTTATAATCACTAGGACAGCTGTCTTTCCCACAGCTATGTTCTAATCACTAGGACGGCTGTCTCTCCCACAGCTATGTTCTAATCACTAGGACGGCTGTCTTTCCCACAGCTCTCTTATAATCACTAGGACAGCTGTCTTTCCCACAGCTCTCTCCTAATAATTAGGATGGCTGTCTTGCCCACAGCTATGTTCTAATCACTAGGACAGCTGTCTTTCCCACAGCTCTGCTCTAATCACTAGGACAGCTATCTTTCTCACAGCTATGTTATATAATCACTAGGATGGCTGTCTCTCCCACTGCTATGTTCTAATCACTAGGACGGCTGTCTCTCCCACAGCTATGTTCTAATCACTGGGCCGCTGTCTTTCCCACAGCTATGTTATAATCACTAGGACGGCTGTCTTTCCCACAGCTCTGTTCTAATCACTAGGACGGCTGTCTCTCCCACAGCTCTCTTATAATCACTAGGATGGCTGTCTTTCCCACAGCTATGTTCTAATCACTAGGACGGCTGTCTTTCCCACAGCTCTCTTATAATCACTAGGATGGCTGTCTTTCTTACAGCTATGTTATAATCACTAGGACGGCTGTCTTTCTTACAGCTATGTTATAATCACTAGGACGGCTGTCTCTCCCACAGCTCTCTTATAATCACTAGGACGGCTGTCTTTCCCACAGCTGTGTTATAATCACTAGGACAGCTGTCTTTCCCACAGCTCTGTTCTAATCACCAGGACAGCTGTCTTTCCCACAGCTCTGTTTTAATCACTAGGACAGCTGTCTTTCCCACAGCTATGTTCTAATCACTAGGACAGCTGTCTTTCCCACAGCTCTCTTCTAATCACTAGGACAGCTGTCTCTCCCACAGCTCTCTTATAATCACTAGAACAGCTGTCTTTCCCACAGCTCTGTTCTAATAATGAGGACGGCTGTCTTTCCCACAGCTCTATTCTAATCACTAGGATGGCTGTCTCTCCCACAGCTATGGCATAATCACTAGGATGGCTGTCTCTCCCACAGCTCTGTTATAATGACTAGGACAGCTGTCTTTCTCACAGCAATCTTATAATCACTAGGACGGCTGTCTTTCCCACAACTCTGTTATAATCACTAGGACAGCTGTCTTTCCCACAGGTCTGTTCTAATCACTAGGATGGCTGTCTTTCCCACAGCTCCCTTATAATCACTAGGACGGCTGTCTCTCCCACAACTCTGTTATAATGACTAAGACAGCTGTCTTTCTCACACCTCTCTTATAATCACTAGGACGGCTGTCTTTCCCACAGCTCTCTCCTAATCACTTGGACGGCTGTCTTTCCCACAGCTCGGTTGTAATCACTAGGATGGCTGTCTTTCCCACAGCTATGTTCTAATCACCAGGACGGCTGTCTTTCCCACAACTCTGTTATAATCACTAGGACGGCTGTCTTTCCCACAGCTGTGTTATAATCACTAGGACAGCTGTCTTTCCCACAGCTCTCTTATAATCACTAGAACAGCTGTCTTTCACACAGCTCTGTTATAATCACTAGGACGGCTGTCTTTCCCACAGCTGTGTTCTAATCACTAGGACAGCTGTCTTTCCCACAGCTCTGTTTTAATCACTAGGACAGCTGTCTTTCTCACAGCTATGTTCTAATCACTAGGACGGCTGTCTTTCCCACAGCTCTCTTCTAATCACTAGGACAGCTGTCTCTCCCACAGCTCTCTTATAATCACTAGAACAGCTGTCTTTCCCACAGCTCTGTTATAATAATTAGGACGGCTGTCTTTCCCACAGCCCTGTTCTAATCACTAGGACAGCTGTCTCTCCCACAGCTATGTCATAATCACTAGGACGGCTGTCTCTCCCACAGCTCTGTTATAATGACTAGGACAGCTGTCTCTCCCACAGCTATGTTATAATCACTAGGATAGCTGTCTTTCCCACAGGTCTGTTCTAATCACTAGGATGGCTGTCTTTCCCACAACTCCCTTATAATCACTAGGACGGCTGTCTTTCCCACAGCTGTGTTCTAATCACTAGGACGGCTGTCTTTCCCACAGCTCTGTTCTAATCACTGGGCCGGCTGTCTTTCCCACAGCTATGTTCTAATCACTAGGACGGCTGTCTTTCCCACAGCTCTGTTATAATCACTAGGACGGCTGTCTCTCCCACAGCTCTGTTATAATGACTAGGACAGCTGTTTTTCTCACAGCTCTCTTATAATCACTAGGATGGCTGTCTTTCCTACAGATCTGTTATAATCACTAGGACGGCTGTCTTTCCCACAGCTCTCTCCTAATCACTTGGATGGCTGTCTCTCCCACAGCTCTGTTCTAATCACTAGGACGGCTGTCTCTCCCACAGCTCTGTTCTAATCACTAGGACGGCTGTCTTTCCCACAGCTATGTTCTAATCACTAGGACGGCTGTCTCTCCCACAGCTCTGTTCTAATCACTAGGACGGCTGTATTTCCCACAGCTATGTTCTAATCACTAGGATGGCTGTCTCTCCCACAGCTATGTTCTAATCACTAGGACGGCTGTCTTTCCCACAGCTATGTTCTAATCACTACGACAGCTGTCTCTCCCACAGCTATGTTCTAATCACTAGGACGGCTGTCTTTGCCACAGCTCTCTCCTAATAATTATGATGGCTGTCTTTGCCACAGCTATCTTATAATCACTAGGACAGCTGTCTCTACCCCAGCTATGTTCTAATCACTAGGACAGCTGTCTTTCCCACAGCTCTCTCCTAATAATTATGATGGCTGTCTTTGCCACAGCTATCTTATAATCACTAGGACAGCTGTCTCTACCACAGCTCTGTTCTAATCACTAGGACGGCTGTCTCTCCCACAGCTCTGTTCTAATCACTAGGACAGCTGTCTTTCCCACAGCTATGTTCTAATCACTAGGACGGCTGTCTTTCCCACAGCTATGTTATAATCTCTAGGACGGCTGTCTTTCCCACAGCTCTGTTCTAATCACTAGGATGGCTGTCTTTCCCACAGCTCTGTTCTAATCACTAGGACGGCTGTCTTTCCCACTGCTATGTTATAATCACTAGGACAGCTGTCTCTCCCACAGCTCTGTTCTAATCACTAGGACGGCTGTCTTTCCCACAGCTCTGTTCTAATCACTAGGACGGCTGTCTTTCCCACTGCTATGTTATAATCACTAGGACAGCTGTCTCTCCCACAGCTCTGTTCTAATCACTAGGACGGCTGTCTTTCCCACAGCTCTGTTCTAATCACTAGGACGGCTGTCTTTCCCACAGCTATGTTATAATCACTAGGACAGCTGTCTTTCCCACAGCTATGTTCTAATCACTAGGATGGCTGTCTTTGCCACAGCTATGTTCTAATCACTAGGACAGCTGTCTTTCCTACAGCTCTGTTCTAATCACTAGGACGGCTGTCTTTCCCACAGCTATGTTCTAATTACTAGGACGGCTGTCTTTCCTACAGCTATGTTATAATCACTAGGACGGCTGTCTTTCTCACAGCTCTCTTATAATCACTAGGACAGCTGTCTTTCCCACACCTCTGTTTTAATCACTAGGACAGCTGTCTTTCCTACAGCTCTGTTCTAATCACTAGGACGGCTGTCTTTCTCACAGCTCTCTTATAATCACTAGGACGGCTGTCTTTCCCACAGCTATGTTCTAATCACTACGACAGCTGTCTCTCCCACAGCTATGTTCTAATCACTAGGACGGCTGTCTTTCCCACAGCTATGTTATAATCACTAGGACAGCTGTCTTTCCCACAGCTATGTTCTAATCACTAGGATGGCTGTCTTTGCCACAGCTATGTTCTAATCACTAGGACAGCTGTCTTTCCTACAGCTCTGTTCTAATCACTAGGACAGCTGTCTTTCCCACAGCTATGTTCTAATCACTAGGACGGCTGTCTTTCCTACAGCTCTGTTATAATCACTAGGACGGCTGTCTTTCCCACAGCTCTGTTATAATCACTAGGATGGCTGTCTTTCCCACAGCTATGTTCTAATCACTAGGACGGCTGTCTTTCCCACAGCTATGTTCTAATCACTAGGATGGCTGTCTTTTCCACAGCTACGTTCTAATCACTATGACAGCTGTCTCTCCCACAGCTATGTTCTAATCACTAGGACAGCTGTCTTTGCCACAGCTCTCTCCTAATAATTATGATGGCTGTCTTTGCCACAGCTATCTTATAATCAATAGGACAGCTGTCTCTACCACAGCTCTGTTCTAATCACTAGGACAGCTGTCTTTCCCACAGCTCTGTTCTAATCACTAGGACGGCTGTCTCTCCTACAGCTCTGTTCTAATCACTAGGACAGCTGTCTCTCCCACAGCTATGTTATAATCACTAGGACAGCTGTCTTTCCCACAGCTCTGTTCTAATCACTAGGACAGCTGTCTTTCCCACAGCTCTGTTCTAATCACTAGGACGGCTGTCTTTCCCACAGCTATGTTATAATCACTTGGACGGCTGTCTTTCCCACAGCTATGTTCTAATCACTAGGACGGCTGTCTTTCCCACAGCTATGTTATAATCACTAGGACGGCTGTCTTTCCCACAGGTCTGTTCTAATCACTAGGACGGCTGTCTTTCCCACAGCTCTGTTCTAATCACTAGGACGGCTGTCTTTCCCACAGCTATGTTCTAATCACTAGGACGGCTGTCTTTCCCACAGCTATGTTCTAATCACCAGGACGGCTGTCTTTGCCACAGCTCTGTTATAATGACTAGGACGGCTGTCTTTCTCACAGCTCTCTTATAATCACTAGGACAGCTGTCTTTCCCACACCTCTGTTTTAATCACTAGGACAGCTGTCTTTCCTACAGCTCTGTTCTAATCACTAGGACGGCTGTCTTTCTCACAGCTCTCTTATAATCACTAGGACAGCTGTCTTTCCCACAGCTCTCTTATAATCACTAGGACAGCTGTCTCTCCCACAGCTATGTTCTAATCACTAGGACGGCTGTCTTTCCCACAGCTATGTTATAATCACTAGGACAGCTGTCTTTCCCACAGCTATGTTCTAATCACTAGGATGGCTGTCTTTGCCACAGCTATGTTCTAATCACTAGGACAGCTGTCTTTCCTACAGCTCTGTTCTAATCACTAGGACAGCTGTCTTTCCCACAGCTATGTTCTAATCACTAGGACGGCTGTCTCTCCCACAGCTCTCTTATAATCACTAGGACAGCTGTCTTTCCCACAGCTATGTTCTAATCACTAGGACGGCTGTCTTTCCTACAGCTCTGTTATAATCACTAGGATGGCTGTCTTTCCCACAGCTGTGTTATAATCACTAGGACGGCTGTCTTTCCCACAGCTATGTTCTAATCACTAGGATGGCTGTCTTTCCCACAGCTATGTTATAATCACTAGGATGGCTGTCTCTCCCACAGCTATGTTCTAATCACTAGGACGGCTGTCTTTCCCACAGCTATGTTCTAATCACTAGGACGGCTGTCTTTCCCACAGGTCTGTTCTAATCACTAGCACGGCTGTCTTTCCCACAGCTCTGTTCTAATCACTAGGACAGCTGTCTTTGCCACAGCTCTCTCCTAATAATTATGATGGCTGTCTTTGCCACAGCTATCTTATAATCACTAGGACAGCTGTCTCTACCACAGCTATGTTCTAATCACTAGGACAGCTGTCTTTCCCACAGCTCTCTCCTAATAATTATGATGGCTGTCTTTGCCACAGCTATCTTATAATCACTCGGACAGCTGTCTCTACCACAGCTCTGTTCTAATCACTAGGACGGCTGTCTCTCCCACAGCTCTGTTCTAATCACTAGGACAGCTGTCTCTCCCACAGCTATGTTATAATCACTCGGACGGCTGTCTTTCCCACAGCTCTGTTCTAATCACTAGGACGGCTGTCTTTCCCACAGCTCTGTTCTAATCACTAGGACAGCTGTCTTTCCCACAGCTCTGTTCTAATCACTAGGACGGCTGTCTTTCCCACAGCTCTGTTCTAATCACTAGGACGGCTGTCTTTCCCACAGCTCTGTTCTAATCACTAGGACAGCTGTCTTTCCCACAGCTCTGTTCTAATCACTAGGACGGCTGTCTTTCCCACAGCTATGTTCTAATCACTAGGATGGCTGTCTTTCCCACAGCTATGTTCTAATCACTAGGACGGCTGTCTCTCCCACAGCTATGTTCTAATCACTAGGACGGCTGTCTTTCCCACAGCTCTCTTATAATCACTAGGACGGCTGTCTTTCCCACAGGTATGTTCTAATCACTAGGACGGCCGACTTTCCCACAGCTATGTTCTAATCACTAGGACGGCTGTCTTTCCCACAGGTCTGTTCTAATCACTAGGACGGCTGTCTTTCCCACAGCTATGTTCTAATCACCAGGACGGCTGTCTTTGCCACAGCTCTGTTATAATGACTAGGACGGCTGTCTTTCTCACAGCTCTCTTATAATCACTAGGACAGCTGTCTTTCCCACACCTCTGTTTTAATCAATAGGACAGCTGTCTTTCCTACAGCTCTGTTCTAATCACTAGGACGGCTGTCTTTCTCACAGCTCTCTTATAATCACTAGGACAGCTGTCTTTCCCACAGCTCTCTTATAATCACTAGGACGGCTGTCTCTCCCACAGCTATGTTCTAATCACTAGGACGGCTGTCTCTCCCACAGCTATGTTCTAATCACTAGGACGGCTGTCTTTCCCACAGCTATGTTATAATCACTAGGACAGCTGTCTTTCCCACAGCTATGTTCTAATCACTAGGACGGCTGTCTTTCCCACAGCTATGTTCTAATCACTAGGACAGCTGTCTTTCCTACAGCTCTGTTCTAATCACTAGGACAGCTGTCTTTCCCACAGCTATGTTCTAATCACTAGGACGGCTGTCTTTCCCACAGCTCTGTTATAATCACTAGGATGGCTGTCTTTCCCACAGCTCTGTTGTAATCACTAGAACAGCTGTCTTTCCCACAGCTCTCTTATAATCACTAGGACGGCTGTCTTTCCCACAGCTATGTTCTAATCACAAGGACGGCTGTCTTTCCCACAGCTATGTTCTAATCACTAGGACGGCTGTCTTTCCCACAGTTATGTTCTAATCACTAGGACGGCTGTCTTTCCCACAGCTCTGTTCTAATCACTAGGACAGCTGTCTTTCCCACAGCTATGTTCTAATCACTAGGACGGCTGTCTTTCCCACAGCTATGTTATAATCACTAGGACGGCTGTCTTTCCCACAGCTATGTTCTAATCACTAGGACGGCTGTCTTTCCCACAGCTATGTTCTAATCACTAGGACAGCTGTCTCTCCCACAGCTCTGTTGTAATCACTAGAACAGCTGTCTTTCCCACAGCTCTCTTATAATCACTAGGACGGCTGTCTTTCCCACAGCTATGTTCTAATCACAAGGACGGCTGTCTTTCCCACAGCTATGTTCTAATCACTAGGACGGCTGTCTTTCCCACAGTTATGTTCTAATCACTAGGACGGCTGTCTTTCCCACAGCTCTGTTCTAATCACTAGGACAGCTGTCTTTCCCACAGCTATGTTCTAATCACTAGGACGGCTGTCTTTCCCACAGCTATGTTCTAATCACTAGGACGGCTGTCTCTCCCACAGCTGTGTTCTAATCACTAGGACAGCTGTCTTTGCCACAGCTATGTTCTAATCACTAGGACAGCTGTCTCTCCCACAGCTATGTTCTAATCACTAGGACGGCTGTCTTTCCCACAGGTATGTTCTAATCACTAGGACGGCTGTCTTTCCCACAGCTATGTTCTAATCATTAGGACAGCTGTCTTTCCCACAGCTCTCTTATAATCACTAAGACAGCTGTCTTTCCCACAGCTATGTTCTAATCACTAGGACGGCTGTCTTTGCCACAGCTATGTTCTAATCACTAGGACGGCTGTCTTTCCCACAGCTATGTTCTAATCACTAGGACGGCTGTCTTTCCCACAGCTATGTTCTAATCACTAGGACAGCTGTCTCTCCCACAGCTCTGTTGTAATCACTAGAACAGCTGTCTTTCCCACAGCTCTCTTATAATCACTAGGACGGCTGTCTTTGCCACAGCTATGTTCTATTCACTAGGATGGCTGTCTTTCCCACAGCTCTCTCCTAATAATTGGGATGGCTGTCTTTCCCACAGCTATGTTCTAATCACTAGGATGGCTGTCTTTCCCACAGCTCTGTTCTAATCACTAGGACAGCTGTCTTTCCCACAGCTATGTTCTAATCACTAGGACGGCTGTCTTTCCCACAGCTCTGTTCTAATCACTAGGACAGCTGTCTTTCCTAGAGCTATGTTCTAATCACTAGGACGGCTGTCTTTCCCACAGCTCTCTTATAATCACTAGGATGGCTGTCTTTCCCACAGCTCTCTCATAATCACTAGGACGGCTGTCTTTCGCACAGCTCTCTTATAATCACTAGGACGGCTGTCTTTCCCACAGCTCTGTTTTAATCACTATTACAGCTGTCTTTCCCACAGCTCTGTTATAATCACTGGTAGGCTGTCTTTCCCACAGCTATGTTCTAATCACTAGGACAGCTGTCTTTCCCACAGCTCTCTTATAATCACTAGGACGGCTGTCTTTCCCACAGCTGTGTTTCTTCCCCCGAGGACGGCTGTCTTTCCCACAGATCTGTTCTAATCACTAGGACGGCTGTCTTTCCAACAGCTGTGTTCTAATCACTAGGACGGCTGTCTTTCCCACAGATCTGTTATAATGACTAGGACAGCTGTCTTTCCCACAGCCGTGTTTCTTCCCCCGAGGACGGCTGTCTTTCCCACAGATCTGTTCTAATCACTAGGACAGCTGTCTTTCCCACAGCTGTGTTTCTTTCCCCGAGGACGGCTGTCTTTCCCACAGCTATGTTCTAATCACTAGGACGGCTGTCTTTCCCACAGATCTGTTATAATGACTAGGACAGCTGTCTTTCCCACAGCTATGTTCTAATCACTAGGACGGCTGTCTCTCCCACAGCTATGTTCTAATCACTAGGATGGCTGTCTTCCCCACAGCTCTCTTATAATCACTAGGACGGCTGTCTTTCCCACAGCTATGTTCTAATCACTAGGACGGCTGTCTTTCCCACAGCTCTGTTCTAATCACTAGGACGGCTGTCTTTGCCACAGCTATGTTCTAATCACTAGGACAGCTGTCTTTCCCACAGCTATGTTCTAATCACTAGGATGGCTGTCTCTCCCACAGCTATGTTCTAATCATTAGGATGGCTGTCTTTCCCACAGCTATGTTCTAATCACTAGGACAGCTGTCTTTCCCACAGCTATGTTCTAATCACTAGGACGGCTGTCTTTCCCACAGCTCTGTTCTAATCACTAGGACAGCTGTCTTTCCCACAGCTATGTTCGAATCACTAGGACGGCTGTCTTTCCCACAGCTATGTTCTAATCACTAGGATGGCTGTCTTTCCCACAGCTCTCTAATAATCACTAGGACGGTTGTCTTTCCCACAGCTGTGTTCTAATCACTAGGACGGCTGTCTCTCCCACAGCTCTCTTATAATCACTAGGACGGCTGTCTTTCCCACAGCTCTCTTATAATCACTAGGACGGCTGTCTTTCCCACAGCTCTCTTATAATCACTAGGACGGCTGTCTTTCCCACAGCTCTCTTATAATCACTAGGACGGCTGTCTTTCCCACAGCTCTCTTATAATCACTAGGACGGCTGTCTTTCCCACAGCTCTCTTATAATCACTAGGACGGCTGTCTTTCCCACAGCTCTCTTATAATCACTAGGACGGCTGTCTTTCCCACAGCTCTCTTATAATCACTAGGACGGCTGTCTTTCCCACAGCTCTCTTATAATCACTAGGACGGCTGTCTTTCCCACAGCTGTGTTATAATCACTAGGATGGCTGTCTTTCCCACAGCTCTCTTATAATCACTAGGACGGCTGTCTTTCCCACAGCTCTCTTATAATCACTAGGACGGCTGTCTTTCCCACAGCTCTCTTATAATCACTAGGACGGCTGTCTTTCCCACAGCTCTCTTATAATCACTAGGACGGCTGTCTTTCCCACAGCTCTCTTATAATCACTAGGACGGCTGTCTTTCCCACAGCTCTCTTATAATCACTAGGACGGCTGTCTTTCCCACAGCTCTCTTATAATCACTAGGACGGCTGTCTTTCCCACAGCTGTGTTATAATCACTAGGATGGCTGTCTTTCCCACAGCTCTCTTATAATCACTAGGACGGCTGTCTTTCCCACAGCTCTCTTATAATCACTAGGACGGCTGTCTTTCCCACAGCTCTCTTATAATCACTAGGACGGCTGTCTTTCCCACAGCTCTCTTATAATCACTAGGACGGCTGTCTTTCCCACAGCTCTCTTATAATCACTAGGACGGCTGTCTTTCCACAGCTCTCTTATAATCACTAGGACGGCTGTCTTTCCACAGCTCTCTTATAATCACTAGGACGGCTGTCTTTCCCACAGCTCTCTTATAATCACTAGGACGGCTGTCTTTCCCACAGCTCTCTATAATCACTAGGACGGCTGTCTTTCCCACAGCTTCTCTTATAATCACTAGGACGGCTGTCTTTCCCACAGCTCTCTTATAATCACTAGGACGGCTGTCTTTCCCACAGCTCTCTTATAATCACTAGGACGGCTGTCTTTCCCACAGCTCTGTTATAATCACTAGGACGGCTGTCTTTCCCACAGCTCTCTTATAATCACTAGGACGGCTGTCTTTCCCACAGCTCTGTTATAATCACTAGGACGGCTGTCTTTCCCACAGCTCTGTTATAATCACTAGGACAGCTGTCTTTCCCACAGCTCTGTTATAATCACTAGGACGGCTGTCTTTCCCACAGCTCTGTTATAATCACTAGGACGGCTGTCTTTTCCACAGCTATGTTCTAATCACTAGGACGGCTGTCTTTCCCACAGCTACGTTCTAATCACTAGGACGGCTGTCTTTCCCACAGCTCTGTTATAATCACTACGACGGCTGTCTTTCCCACAGCTACGTTCTAATCACTAGGACGGCTGTCTTTCCCACAGCTCTGTTATAATCACTAGGACGGCTGTCTTTCCCACAGCTCTCTTGTAACCACTAGGATGGCTGTCTTTCCCACAGCTCTCTTGTAACCACTAGGACGGCTGTCTTTCCCACAGCTCTCTTGTAACCACTAGGACGGCTGTCTTTCCCACAGCTCTCTTATAATCACTAGGACGGCTGTCTTTCCCACAGCTCTCTTATAATCACTAGGACGGCTGTCTTTCCCACAGCTCTCTTATAATCACTAGGACGGCTGTCTTTCCCACAGCTCTCTTATAATCACTAGGACGGCTGTCTTTCCCACAGCTCTCTTATAATCACTAGGACGGCTGTCTTTCCCACAGCTCTCTTATAATCACTAGGACGGCTGTCTTTCCCACAGCTGTGTTATAATCACTAGGATGGCTGTCTTTCCCACAGCTCTCTTATAATCACTAGGACGGCTGTCTTTCCCACAGCTCTCTTATAATCACTAGGACGGCTGTCTTTCCCACAGCTCTCTTATAATCACTAGGACGGCTGTCTTTTCCACAGCTCTCTTATAACCACTAGGACGGCTGTCTTTCCCACAGCTCTCTTATAATCACTAGGACGGCTGTCTTTCCCACAGCTGTGTTATAATCACTAGGATGGCTGTCTTTCCCACAGCTCTCTTATAATCACTAGGACGGCTGTCTTTCCCACAGCTCTCTTATAATCACTAGGACGGCTGTCTTTCCCACAGCTCTCTTATAATCACTAGGACGGCTGTCTTTTCCACAGCTCTCTTATAACCACTAGGACGGCTGTCTTTCCCACAGCTCTCTTATAACCACTAGGACGGCTGTCTTTCCCACAGCTGTGTTTCTTCACCCGAGGACGGCTGCTTGCGTCATGGCCGAACACGTCGTGGGAAATTTCACCGCGCCATTTCACTTCACCGATTTACAAATTTCCTTCTCGTTCTACGCGACTCCTTTTTTTTTCGCCGAAAGGACCAGGGAAGGCGCGGATCCGAGCGGTCACTCTGGAGCTTTCGAAATCTGAGCGCAGCTGGAGGATGGGCGAGTGAATCGCACCGCTGGGCTTTGCCAGCGTCCGACCTCATCGTGGTACAACCCGGCACAGCGTCGTCGGCGCTGGTGCTATGCGCGCCAGCGCTGACGACAGCGGCAGCAGCGGCCGCTTGGAAGCCGTTGAATCAAAAGCTCGTGGTCCGCACCACGCTGCGATGTGCTCCTCCGGCCGATGGCAGCGGCCCAAGGGGCCCGGCAATTTTTAAAAAAAAAATTTTAAAAAAAAATTTGAAATTTCCGCGTCCGCCGGATGCTTGCTGAGGCCCCCGTAGCCCCGGCTGAAACTTTCGCCCCCACCCACACCCCCACCCCCACCCCCACACCCACCCCCACCCCCGCTCCCCCTACGGCCACTGAAAGTATCACGGTAAACAAAGCGGCGGCCACTTCAAAGATTGCTGTTTTCGACGCGCGGACAATTCGAATCATCGCTAGGCCTCCTTTGCCAGTTCCAAAATGAAATGATAATGATGATGATGATAATAATAATAATAACACAGGGTTTTTCCGCTTTGTTTGGCAACGAAACTGAAACCATTTTTTTTTACGAGGATTCATGTTTACCGCATTAACCACAATACCCGCGGTCAAAATGTGTCAACAAAACACACCACACACTATGATAATATACAATGTGTTGTCCTTGACGCTGATTGGTCCACACCAAGGGACGGCTTTCTTGTTGAGCCTCGACCCAATTGGTGCTCGACCAGATGACGCCAAAAGGCGTCACACAGCTCAGAGACAATGCCACTATCAAAGTAGTAATGAGGGCTCGGGGTGGGCATCTACATCATCATTATTAGACCTTCTTTGCTAGTACCAAAACGTAATAATAATAATAAACAGGGTTTTTCCGCTTTGTTTGGCAACGAAACTGAAACCATTTTTTTCACGAGGATTCACGTTTACCGCATTAACCACAATACCCGTGGGTCAAAATGTCAACAAAAAACACCACACACTGTGATAATAGTACCCCCTAAGTGCTACCTGAGTACCCCTGAGTACTTGACTGAGCACCCCCTGAGTACCCCTGAGTACACCTGAGTACCCCTGAGTACCTGATTGAGTAACTCTGAGTACCCTGAGTACCACCTGAGTACCCTGAGTACCCCCTGCGTACCCTGAGTACCCTGAGTACCCTGAGTACCCCCTGCATACCCTGAGTACCACCTGCGTACCCTGAGTACCCTGAGTACCCCTGAGTACCTGACTGAGTACCCTGAGTACCCCCTGCGTACCCTGAGTACCCCCTGCGTACCCTGAGTAACCTGAGTACCCCTGAGTACCCTGAGTACATTGAGTACCCTAAGTACCCCTTAGTACCCTGAGTACCCCCTGCGTACCCTGAGTCCCACCTGAGTACACCCTGAGTACCCCCTGAGTACCCCCGAGTACCCGCTGAGTACCTGTAGTGAAGACCACGTGACGTGACACCACGTGGTACTCCACTAGACCTAGTGAGTACCACCTGAGTCCCACGTGAGTACCTCCGAGTACCCCTGAGTACCCCTGAGTACCTGTAGTGAAGACCACGTGACGTGACACCACGTGGTACTCCACAACGCTGAACTGAGGGAGCTCCACGCGTTCCACTCCGGTGACGGCGTCGCCGCCGCCACGCCAATAGAACTCCAGATCGTCGGTCGTGTACCCATCTAGCAGTGGATCAGTAGTATCAGTATCAGTAGTATCAGTAGGATCAGTAGTATCAGTAGTAGTATCACTAGTAGTAGTATCAGTAGAACTCCAGATCGTCTGTCGTGTACCCATCTAGCAGTGGATCAGTAGTAGTAGTATCAGTAGCAGTAGTATCAGTAGGATCAGTAGTAGTATCAGTAGTAGTAGTATCAGTAGTAGTAGTATCAGTAGTAGTAGTATCAGTAGAACTCCAGATCGTCCGTCGTGTACCCATCTAGCAGTGGATCAGTAGTAGTATCAGTAGTAGTATCAGTAGTAGTAGTATCAGTAGTAGTATCAGTAGTAGTAGTATCAGTAGTAGTATCAGTATCAGTAGTAGTATCACTAGAACTCCAGATCGTCCGTCGTGTACCCATCTAGCAGTGGATCAGTAGTAGTATCAGTAGCAGTAGTAGCAGTAGTAGTATCACTAGTAGTAGTATCAGTAGTAGGATCAGTAGTAGTATCAGTAGTAGTATCAGTAGAACTCCAGATCGTCCGTCGTGTACCCATCTAGCAGTGGATCAGTAGTAGTATCAGTAGTAGTATCACTAGTAGTATCAGTAGTGGTAGTATCAGTAGTATCACTAGTAGTAGTATCAGGAGTAGTATCAGTAGTAGTAGTATCAGTAGTAGTAGGATCAGTAGTAGTAGTATCAGTAGTAGTAGTATCAGTAGTAGTATCAGTAGTAGTATCACTAGTAGTAGTATCAGTAGTAGTAGTATCAGTAGTAGTAGTAGTATCACTAGTAGTAGTATCAGTAGTAGTATCAGTAGTAGTATCAGTAGTAGCAGTATCAGTAGTAGTAGTATCACTAGTAGTAGTATCAGCAGTAGTGTATCAGTAGTAGTAGGATCAAGCAGTAGGATCAGCAGCAGTAGAATCAGTAGTAGTAGTATCAGTAGTAGTAGTAGGATCAAGCAGTAGGATCAGTAGTAGTAGTATCAGTAGGAGTATCAGCAGTAGTAATATCAGCAGTAGGAGTATCAGTAGTAGTAGTATCAGTAGTAGTAGTATCAGTAGTAGTAGTATCAGTAGTAGTAGTATCAGCAGTAGGAGTATCAGCAGTAGGAGTATCAGTAGTAGTAGTATCAGTAGTAGTAGTATCAGTAGTAGTAGTATCAGCAGTAGTAGTATCAGCAGTAGGAGCATCAGCAGTAGGAGTAGTGTCAGTAGTAGTAGTATCAGCAGTAGGAGTAGTGTCAGTAGTAGGAGTATCAGTAGTAGTAGTATCAGTAGTAGTGTCAGTAGTAGGAGTATCTGCAGTAGTATCAGCAGTAGGAGTAGAGTCAGTAGTAGTAGTAGTATCAGTAGTAGTATCAGCAGTAGGAGTAGTGTCAGTAGTAGTAGTATCAGTAGTAGTATCAGCAGTAGGAGTAGTGTCAGTAGTAGGAGTATCAGTAGTAGTATCAGCAGTAGGAGTAGTGTCAGTAGTAGTAGTATCAGTAGTAGTATCAGCAGTAGGAGTAGTGTCAGTAGTAGGAGTATCAGTAGTAGTATCAGCAGTAGGAGTAGTGTCAATAGTAGTAGTATCAGTAGTAGTATCAGCAGTAGGAGTAGTGTCAGTAGTAGTAGTAGTATCAGTAATAGTATCAGCAGTAGGAGTAATGTCAGTAGTAGTAGTATCAGCAGTAGTAGTATCAGCAGTAGGAGTATCAGCAGTAGTAGTATCAGTAGTAGTATCAGCAGTAGGAGTAGTGTCAGTAGCAGTATCAGTATTAGTATCAGCAGTAGGAGTAGTGTCAGTAGTAGTGGTATCAGCAGTAGTAGTATCAGTAGTAGTATCAGTAGTAGTATCAGCAGGAGGAGTAGTGTCAGTAGTAGTAGTATCAGTAGTAGTATCAGCAGTAGGAGTAGTGTCAGTAGTAGTATCAGTAGTAGTATCAGCAGTAGGAGTAGTGTCAGTAGTAGTATCAGCAGTAGTAGTATCAGCAGCAGTAGTATCAGCAGTAGGAGTATCAGCAGTAGGAGTATCAGCAGTAGTAGTATCAGCAGTAGTAGTATCAGCAGTAGGAGTATCAGTAGTAGTATCAGCAGTAGGAGTATCAGCAGTAGTAGTATCAGTAGTAGTATCAGCAGTAGGAGTAGTGTCAGTAGTAGTAGTATCAGCAGTAGTAGTATCAGCAGCAGTAGTATTAGTAGTAGTAGTATCAGCAGTAGTAGTATCAGCAGTAGTAGTATCAGTAGTAATAGTATCAGCGGTAGTAGTATCAGTAGTAGTAGTATCAATAGTAGTATCAGCAGTAGTAGTATCAGTAGGAGTATCAGCAGTAGGAGTATCAGTAGTAGTAGTATCAGTAGTAGTAGTATCAATAGTAGTAGTATCAGTAGTGGTAGTATCAGTAGTAGTAGTATCGGTAGTAGTATTAGCAGTAGTAGTAGTATCAGTTGTAGTATCAGCAGTAGGAGTATCAGTAGTAGTATCAGTAGTAGTAGTAGTATCAGTAGTAGTAGTATCAGTAGTAGTAGTATCAGCAGTAGGAGTATCAGTAGTAGTAGTAGTATCAGTAGTAGTAGTGTCAGTAGTAGTGTCAGTAGTAGGAGTATCAGCAGTAGGAGTATCAGCAGTAGTAGTATCAGTAGTAGTATCAGCAGTAGGAGTAGTGTCAGTAGTAGTAGTATCAGTAGTAGTATCAGCAGTAGGAGTATCAGCAGTAGTAGTATCAGCAGTAGGAGTAGTGTCAGTAGTAGTAGTATCAGTAGTAGTATCAGCAGTAGGAGTAGTGTCAGTAATAGTATCAGTAGTAGTATCAGCAGTAGGAGTAGTGTCAGTAGTAGGAGCTGCTTCTGCTGCTGAGGATGGTGATGATGATGATGATGCGGATGATGATGCTGCTGCTGCTGATGATGCTGCTGCTGATTATGATGCTGATGATGATGCTGATGATGATGCTGTTTATGATGCTGATGATGATGGTGCTGCTGCTGATGATGCTGATGATGCTGATGATGCTGCTGATGATGATGCTGGTGCTGATGATGCTGCTGCTGATGATGATGATGGTGATACTGATGATGATGCTGATGATGATGCTGCTGCTGATGATGATGCTGATGATGCTGCTGATGATGATGATGCTGATGATGATGATGGTGATACTGATGATGATGCTGATGATGATGCTGCTGATGATGCTGATGATGATGATGCTGATGATGATGATGGTGATACTGATGATGATGCTGATGATGATGCTGCTGATGATGATGGTGATGATGATGCTGATGATGATGCTGCTGATGATGATGCTGATAATGCTGATGATGCTGCTGCTGCTGATGATGGTGATAATGATACTGATAATGATGCTGATGATGATGCTGATGATGATGCTGATGATGTTGTTGATGATGAAGCTGATGATGATGGTGCTGATGATGATGCTGATGATGAGGAGGCTGATGATGATGATGCTGATGATGGAGATGATGCTTCTTCTGCTGCTGATGATGATGCTGATGCTGGTGAGGCCGATGATGATGCCGATGATGATGCTGATGATGATGCTGATGATGATGTTGATGATGATGCTGCTGCTGATGATGGTGATGATGCTGCTGATGATGATGCTGATGATGATGATGATGCTGATGATGATGCTGCTGCTGATGATGATGCTGCTGCTGATTATGATGCTGATGATGATGATGCTATTGATGATGCTGATGATGATGCTGATGATGCTGCTGCTGATGATGATGCTGATGATGATGGCAACTCACAACTTTCTATCTCGAGGGTGCAGTTCTGCTCGTCCAGGGGATATCTCCGAAGATCCATCATGCACGCAGCTGTGGTGGTGATCCTGCAACACCACTCACCACTCACTCACCACTCACTCACCACTCACTCAGTCACTCACCACTCACTACTCACCACTCACTCACCACTCACCACTCACTCACCACTCACTCACCACTCACTCAGTCACTCAGTCACTCACTCACACACTCACTCACTCACTCACCACTCACCACTCACTCACCACTCACCACTCACCAGTCACTCACTCACTCAGTCACTCACTCACTCACCACTCACTCACTCAGTCACTCACTCACTCACCCACTCACCCACTCACTCACCTACAAACTCACTCAGTCACTCACTCACCACTCACCACTCACTCACCACTTACTACTCACCACTCACTCACCACTCACTCACTACTCACCACTCACTCACCACTCACCCACTCACTCACCACTCACCAGTCACTCACCACTCACTCACCACTCACTCAGTCACTCACTCAGTCACTCACTCACTCACCACTCACTCAACCACTCACCCACTCACCCACTCACTCACCTACTCACTCACTGAGTCACTCACTCACCCACTCACTCACTCACCCCCTCACTCACTCACTCACCACTCACCACTCACTCACTCACCACTCACCCAGTCACTCACTCACCACTCACTCACTCACCACTCACTCAGTCACTCAGTCACTCACTCACTCACCACTCACTCACCACTCACTCACTCACCCACTCAGTCACTCACTCACTCACCACTCACTCACTCAGTCACTCACTCACTCACCCACTCACCCACTCACTCACCTACAAACTCACTCAGTCACTCACTCACCACTCACCACTCACTCACCACTTACTACTCACCACTCACTCACCACTCACTCACTACTCACCACTCACTCACCACTCACCCACTCACTCACCACTCACCAGTCACTCACCACTCACTCACCACTCACTCAGTCACTCACTCAGTCACTCACTCACTCACTCACCACTCACTCAACCACTCACCCACTCACCCACTCACTCACCTACTCACTCACTGAGTCACTCACTCACCCACTCACTCACTCACCCCCTCACTCACTCACTCACCACTCACCACTCACTCACTCACCACTCACCCAGTCACTCACTCACCACTCACTCACTCACCACTCACCACTCACTCAGTCACTCAGTCACTCACTCACTCAACACTCACTCACCACTCACTCACTCACTCACCCACTCAGTCACTCACTCACCACTCACTCACCACTCACTCACTACTCACCACTCACTCACCACTCACCACTCACTCACCACTCACTCACCATTCACTCACCATTCACTCACCACTCACTCACTCACTCACCACTCACTCACCATTCACTCACCACTCACTCACCACTCACTCACCACTCATTCACTCACTCACCCACTCACCCACTCACTCAGTCACTCAGTCACTTACTCACTCACCACTCACTCAGCACTCACCCACTCACTCACCACTCACTCACCACTCACTCACTCACTCACCACTCACTCACCACTCACTCACTCACCACTCACTCACCACTCACTCACCATTCACTCACTCACTCACTCAGTCACTCACTCAGTCACCACTCACTCACCACTCACTAACCACTCACCACTCACTCAGTCACTCACTCACCACTCACTCACTCAGTCACTCACTCACCACTCACTCACCACGCACTCACTCACCACTCACTTACCAGTCACTCACTCACCACTCACTCACTCACTCAGTCACTCACTCACTCACTCAGTCACTCACACACTCACTAACTCACCACTCACTCACTCACTCAACCACTCACTCACACACTCACTCACTCACTCACCACTCACTCACCACTCACTCACTCAGTCACTCAGTCACTCACCTCTCACTCACCACTCACCACTCACTCACCACTCACTCACTCACCACTCACTCACTCACTCACCACTCACTCACCACTCATTCACTCAGTCACTCAGTCACTCACCACTCACTCACCACTCACTCACTCACCACTCACTCACCACTCATTCACTAAGTCACTCACTCACTCAGTCACTCACTCACTCACGACTCACTCACCACTCACCACTCACTCACCACTCACTCACTCACCACTCACCCACCCACTCACTCACTCAGTCACTCACTCACTCACTCAGTCACTCAGTCACTCACTCACTCAGTCACTCAGTCACTCACTAACTCACCACCCACTCACTCACTCACCACTCACTCACCACTTACTCATTCATTCACTCACTCACCACTCACTCACCACTCACTTACTCACTCACCACTCACTCACCACTCACTCACTCATTCACTCAGTCACTCACTCACTCAGTCACCACTCACTCACTCACCCACTCACTCACACAGTCACTCACTCACCACTCACTCACCACTCACTCACCACTCCCCACTCACTCACCACTCACTCACCACTCATTCACTCACCACTCACTCACCACTCACTCACCACTCACTCACCATTCACTCACTCACTCAGTCACTCACTCAGTCACCACTCACTCACCACTCACTCACCACTCACCCACCACTCACCACTCACTCAGTCACTCACTCACCACTCACTCACTCAGTCACTCACTCACCACTCACTCACCACTCACTCACTCACCACTCACTCACCACTCACTCACTCACCACTCACTCACTCACTCAGTCACTCACTCACTCAGTCACTCACACACTCACTCACTCACCACTCACTCACTCACTCACCACTCACTCACTCACTCAGTCACTCACTCAGTCACTCACTCACTCAGTCACTCACTCAGTCATTCACTCACTCACTCACCACTCACTCACCACTCACTCAGTCAATCACTCACTCACTCACCCACTCACTCACCACTCACCACTCACTCACCACTCACTCACCACTCACTCATCACTCACCCACCCACTCACTCACTCAGTCACTCACTCACTCACTCAGTCACTCAGTCACTCACTCACTCACCCACTCACTCACCACTCACCACTCACTCACCACTCACTCACCACTCACTCACTCACCACTCACTCACTCATTCACTCAGTCACTCACTCACTCAGTCACCACTCACTCACTCACCCACTCACTCACACAGTCACTCACTCACCACTCACTCACCACTCACTCACCACTCACCACTCACTCACCACTCACTCACCACTCATTCACTCACCACTCACTCACCACTCACTCACCACTCACTCACCATTCACTCACTCACTCAGTCACTCACTCAGTCACCACTCACTCACCACTCACTCACCACTCACCACTCACTCAGTCACTCACTCACCACTCACTCACTCAGTCACTCACTCACCACTCACTCACCACTCACTCACTCACTCACCACTCACTCACTCACCACTCACTCACTCAGTCACTCACTCACTCACCACTCACTCACCACTCACTCACTCACCACTCACTCACCACTCACTCACTCACCACTCACTCACTCAGTCACTCACTCACTCAGACACTCACACACTCACTCACTCACCACTCAATCACTCACTCAACCACTCACACACTCACTCACCACTCACTCACCACTCACTCAGTCACTCACCACTCACTCACCACTCACTCACTCACTCACCACTCACTCACCACTCACTCACCACTCACTCACTCACCCACTCACTCACTCACTCACCACTCAGTCACCACTCAGTCACTCACTCACTCAGTCACTCACCACTCACTCACCACTCACTCACTCACTCACCACTCACTCACCACTCACTCACCACTCACTCACTCACCCACTCACTCACTCACTCACCACTCACCACTCACTCACTCACTCAGTCACTCACTCACCACTCACTCACTCACACACTCACTCACTCAATCACTCACTCACCACTCACTCACCACTCAGTCACTCAGTCACTCAGTCACTCACCACTCACTCACCACTCACCACTCATTCACTCACTCACCACTCACTCACCACGCACTCACCACTCACTCAGTCACTCACTCACTCAGTCACTCACTCACTCACCACTCACTCACTCAGTCACTCACTCACCACTCACTTACTCACTCACTCACTCACCCACTCACTCACTCACTCAGTCACTCACTCACCACTCACTCACTCAGTCACTCACCACTCACTACTCACCACTCACTCACCACTCACCACTCACTCACCACTCACTCACCACTCACTCAGTCACTCAGTCACTCAGTCAATCACTCACTCACTCACCACTCACCACTCACTCACCACTCACCAGTCACTCACTCACTCAGTCACTCACTCACTCACCACTCACTCACTCAGTCACTCACTCACTCACTCACCCACTCACCCACTCACTCACCTACAAACTCACTCAGTCACTCACTCACCACTCACCACTCACTCACCACTTACTACTCACCACTCACTCACTACTCACCACTCACTCACCACTCACCCACTCACTCACCACTCACCAGTCACTCACCACTCACTCACCACTCACTCAGTCACTCACTCAGTCACTCACTCACTCACTCACCACTCACTCAACCACTCACCCACTCACCCACTCACTCACCTACTCACTCACTGAGTCACTCACTCACCCACTCACTCACTCACCCCCTCACTCACTCACTCACCACTCACCACTCACTCACTCACCACTCACCCAGTCACTCACTCACCACTCACTCACTCACCACTCACCACTCACTCAGTCACTCAGTCACTCACTCACTCACCACTCACTCACCACTCACTCACTCACTCACCCACTCAGTCACTCACTCACCACTCACTCACCACTCACTCACTACTCACCACTCACTCACCACTCACCACTCACTCACCATTCACTCACCATTCACTCACCACTCACTCACTCACTCACCACTCACTCACCATTCACTCACCACTCACTCACCACTCACTCACCACTCATTCACTCACTCACCCACTCACCTACTCACTCAGTCACTCAGTCACTTACTCACTCACCACTCACTCAGCACTCACCCACTCACTCACCACTCACTCACCACTCACTCACTCACTCACCACTCACTCACTCACCACTCACTCACCACTCACTCACTCACCACTCACTCACCACTCACTCACCATTCACTCACTCACTCACTCAGTCACTCACTCAGTCACCACTCACTCACCACTCACTAACCACTCACCACTCATTCAGTCACTCACTCACCACTCACTCACTCAGTCACTCACTCACCACTCACTCACCACGCACTCACTCACCACTCACTTACCAGTCACTCACTCACCACTCACTCACTCACTCAGTCACTCACTCACTCACTCAGTCACTCACACACTCACTAACTCACCACTCACTCACTCACTCAACCACTCACTCACACACTCACTCACTCACCACTCACTCACCACTCACTCACTCAGTCACTCAGTCACTCACCACTCACTCACCACTCACCACTCACTCACCACTCACTCACCACTCACTCACCACTCACTCACTCACTCACCACTCACTCACCACTCATTCACTCAGTCACTCAGTCACTCACAACTCACTCACCACTCACTCACTCACCACTCACTCACCACTCATTCACTAAGTCACTCACTCACTCAGTCACTCACTCACTCACCCACTCACCCACCCACCCACTCACCCACTCACCACTCACTCACTCACCACTCACCCACTCACTCACTCAGTCACTCACTCACTCACTCAGTCACTCAGTCACTCACTCACTCACTCAGTCACTCAGTCACTCACTAACTCACCACTCACTCACTCACTCACCACTCACTCACCACTTACTCATTCATTCACTCACTCACCACTCACTCACCACTCACTTACTCACTCACCACTCACTCACCACTCACTCACTCATTCACTCAGTCACTCACTCACTCAGTCACCACTCACTCACTCACCCACTCACTCACACAGTCACTCACTCACCACTCACTCACCACTCACTCACCACTCCCCACTCACTCACCACTCACTCACCACTCATTCACTCACCACTCACTCACCACTCACTCACCATTCACTCACTCACTCAGTCACTCACTCAGTCACCACTCACTCACCACTCACTCACCACTCACCCACCACTCACCACTCTCTCAGTCACTCACTCACCACTCACTCACTCAGTCACTCACTCACCACTCACTCACCACTCACTCACTCACCACTCACTCACCACTCACTCACTCACCACTCACTCACTCACTCAGTCACTCACTCACTCAGTCACTCACACACTCACTCACTCACCACTCACTCACTCACTCACCACTCACTCACTCACTCAGTCACTCACTCAGTCACTCACTCAGTCACTCACTCACTCACTCACCACTCACTCACCACTCACTCAGTCACTCACTCACTCACCCACTCACTCACCACTCACCACTCACTCACCACTCACTCATCACTCACCCACCCACTCACTCACTCACTCAGTCACTCACTCACTCACTCAGTCACTCAGTCACTCACTCACTCAGTCACTCACTCACTCAGTCACTCACTCACTCACCACTCACTCACTCATTCACTCAGTCACTCACTCACTCAGTCACCACTCACTCACTCACCCACTCACTCACACAGTCACTCACTCACCACTCACTCACCACTCACTCACCACTCACCACTCACCACTCACTCACCACTCACTCACCACTCATTCACTCACCACTCACTCACCACTCACTCACCACTCACTCACCATTCACTCACTCAGTCACTCACTCAGTCACCACTCACTCACCACTCACTCACCACTCACCACTCACTCAGTCACTCACTCACCACTCACTCACTCAGTCACTCACTCACCACTCACTCACCACTCACTCACTCACTCACCACTCACTCACTCACCACTCACTCACTCAGTCACTCACTCACTCACCACTCACTCACCACTCACTCACTCACCACTCACTCACCACTCACTCACTCACCACTCACTCACTCAGTCACTCACTCACTCAGACACTCACACACTCACTCACTCACCACTCAATCACTCACTCAACCACTCACACACTCACTCACCACTCACTCACCACTCACTCACTCAGTCACTCACCACTCACTAACCACTCACTCACTCACCACTCACTCACCACTCACTCACCACTCACTCACTCACCCACTCACTCACTCACCACTCACTCACTCACCACTCAGTCACCACTCAGTCACTCACTCACTCAGTCACTCACCACTCACTCACCACTCACTCACTCACTCACGACTCACTCACCACTCACTCACCACTCACTCACTCACCCACTCACTCACTCACCACTCACTCACCACTCACTCACTCACTCAGTCACTCACTCACCACTCACTCACTCACTCACACACTCACTCACTCAATCACTCACTCACCACTCACTCACCACTCACTCACTCACTCACCACTCACTCACCACTCACTCACCACTCACTCACTCACCCACTCACTCAGTCACTCAGTCACTCACCACTCACTCACCACTCATTCACTCACTCACCACTCACTCACCACGCACTCACCACTCACTCAGTCACTCACTCACTCACTCAGTCATTCACTCACTCACCACTCACTCACTCAGTCACTCACTCACCACTCACTTACTCACTCACTCACTCACCCACTCACTCACTCACTCAGTCACTCACTCACCACTCACTCACCACTCACTCACCACTCACCACTCACTCACTCACCCACTCACTCACCACTCACCACCCACTCACCACTCACTCACCACTCACCCACCCACTCACTCACTCACTCAGTCACTCACTCACTCACTCAGTCACTCAGTCACTCACTCACTCACTCACCACTCACTCACCATTTACTCACTCATTCACTCAGTCACTCATTCAGTCACCACTCACTCACTCACCCACTCACTCACACAGTCACTCACTCACCACTCACTCACCACTCACTCACCACTCAGTCACTCATCACTCACTCACCACTCACTCACCAATCACTCACCATTCACTCACTCACTGAGTCACTCACTCAGTCACCACTCACTCACCACTCACTCACCACTCACCCACCACTCACCACTCACTCAGTCACTCACTCACCACTCACTCACTCAGTCACTCACTGACCACTCACTCACCACTCACTCACTCACCACTCACTCACCACTCACTCACCACTCACTCACTCACCACTCACTCACTCACTCAACCACTCACTCACACACTCACTCACTCACTCACCACTCACTCACTCACTCAGTAACTCACCACTCACTCACCACTCACTCACTCACCACTCACTCACCACTCACTCACCACTCACTCACTCACTCACCCACTCACTTACTCACCACTCACCACTCACTCACCACTCACTCACCACTCACTCACCACTCACTCACTCAGTCACTCACTCAGTCACTCAGTCACTCACTCACTCAACACTCACTCACTCAGTCACTCACTCACAACTCACTCACTCACCCACTCACTCACTCAGTCACTCACTCACTCACCACTCACTCACCACTCACTCACCAGTCACTCACTCACTCAGTCACTCACTCACTCACCACTCACTCACTCACTCAGTCACTCACTCACCACTCACTCACTCACCCACTCACTCACTCAGTCACTCACTCACCACTCACTCATCACTCACTCACCACTCACTCACTCAGTCACTCACTCACTCAGTCACTCAGTCACTCACTCACCACTCACTCACCACTCACTCACTCAGTCACTCACTCACTCACCACTCACTCACCACTCACTCACTCACTCACCACTCACTCAGTCACTCACTCACTCACCACTCACTCACCACTCACCCACTCAGTCACTCACCACTCACTCACTCAGTCACTCACTCACTCACACACTCACCACTCACTCACCACTCACTCGCCACTCACTCACTCACCACTCACCCAGCTCACCACTCACTCACCACTCACTCACCACTCTCTCACTCACCACTGACTCACTCACTCACCACTCACCACTGACTCACCACTCACTCAGTCACTCACTCACTCAGTCACTCACTCACTCAACCACTCAGTCACCACTCACTCACTCACCACTCACTCACCACTCACTCACTCACCACTCACCCCTCACTCACTCAATCACCCCTCACTCACCACTCACTCACCCACTCACTCACCACTCACTCACTCACCCCTCACTCACCACTCACCACTCACTCATCACTCACTCACCACTCACTCACTCACTCACCCACTCACCCACTCACCCACTCACTCACCCACTCACCCACCCACCTACCCACCCACCCACCCACTCACTCACCCACCCACTCACCCACCCACCCACCCACTCACCCACTCACTCACCACTCACTCACCCACTCACCCACTCACTCACCACCCACTCACTTACTCACCTACCCACTCACTCACCCACTCACTCACCCACTCACTCACCCACCCACTCACCCACCCACCCACTCACTCACCCACCCACCCACCCACTCACTCACCCACCCACCCACCCACACACCCACTCACCCACCCACTCACCCACTCACTCACCCACTCACCCACCCACTCACCCACCCACTCACTCACCCACCCACTCACTCACCCACCCACTCACCACTCACTCACTCACCCACTCACCCACTCACTCACTCACTCACCCACTCACTCACTCACTCACCCACTCACGCACCCACTCACCACTCACTCACTCACTCACCCACTTACTCACTCACCCACTCACTCACCCACCCACCCACCCACTCACCACCCACTCACCCACCCACTCACTCATTCACTCACTCATTCATTCACTCACTCACTCACCCACCCACACACTCACCCACTCACTCACCTTCCCACCCACTCACTCACCCACCCACTCACTCATCCACCCACTCATCCACCCACCCACTCACCCACCCACCCACCCACTCACCCACCCACTCATTCACCCACCCACTCACCACTCACTCACTCACCCACTCACCCACTCATTCCCCCACTCACCCACCCACCCACTCACTCACCCACTCACTCACTCACCCACTCACCGACCCACCCACTCACTCAATCACCCACCCACTCACCCACTCACTCACCCATCCACTCACCCACCCACTCACCCACTCACTCACTCAATCACCCACCCACCCACTCACCCACTCACCACTCACCCACCCACTCACCCACTCACCCACTCACCACTCACTCACCCACTCACCCACCCACCCACTCACCCACCCACTCACTCACCCACCCACCCACTCACTCACCCACCCACCCACCCACTCACTCACTCGCCCACTCACTCACCCACCCACCCACCCATTCACTCACTCACCCACTCACTCACCCACTCACCCACCCACTCACCCACTCACCACTTACTCACACACTCACCCACCCACTCACTCACCCACTCACCCACCCACCCACTCACCCACTCACCACTCACCCACCCACTCACCCACTCACTGACCCACTCACTCACTCACCCACTCACCCACTCACCTACCCACTCACTCACTCACCCACCGACCCACTCACCCACTCACCCACTCACTCACCCACTCACCACTCACCCACCCACCCACTCACTCACCCATTCACCCACCCACCCACTCACCCACCCACTCACCCACTCACCCACTCACTCACTCACTCACCACTCACTCACCACTCACTCACCACTCACTCACTCACTCACCACTCACTCAGTCACTCACTCACTCACACACTCACCACTCACTCACCACTCACTCACCACTCACTCACTCACTCACCACTCACCCAGCTCACCACTCACTCACCACTCACTCACCACTCTCTCACTCACCACTGACTCACTCACTCACCACTCACCACTCACTCACCACTCACTCAGTCACTCACTCACTCAGTCACTCACTCACTCAACCATTCAGTCACCACTCACTCACTCACCACTCACTCACCACTCACTCACCACTCACTCACCACTCACTCACTCACCACTCACTCACCCCTCACTCACTCACTCAATCACCCCTCACTCACCACTCACTCACCCACTCACTCACCACTCACTCACCACTCATTCACCCCTCACTCACCACTCACCACTCACTCATCACTCACTCACTCACCACTCACTCACTCACTCACCCACTCACCCACTCACCCACTCACTCACCCACTCACCCACCCACCTACCCACCCACACACCCACTCACCCACTCACTCACCACTCACTCACCCACTCACCCACTCACTCACCACCCACTCACTTTCTCACCTACCCACTCACTCACCCACTCACTCACCCACTCACTCACCCACTCACTCACCCACCCACTCACCCACCCACCCACCCACTCACCCACCCACCCACCCACACACCCACTCACCCACCCACTCACCCACTCACTCACCCACTCACCCACCCACTCACCCACCCACTCACTCACCCACCCACTCACTCACCCACCCACTCACCACTCACTCACTCACCCACTCACCCACTCACTCACTCACTCACCCACTCACTCACTCACTCACCCACTCACGCACCCACTCACCACTCACTCACTCACTCACCCACTTACTCACTCACCCACTCACTCACCCACCCACCCACTCACCACCCACTCACCCACCCACTCAATCACCCACCCACTCACTCATTCACTCACTCATTCATTCACTCACTCACTCACTCACCCACCCACACACTCACCCACTCACTCACCTTCCCACCCACTCACTCACCCACCCACTCACTCATCCACCCACTCATACACCCACCCACTCACCCACCCACCCACCCACTCACCCACCCACTCATTCACCCACCCACTCACCACTCACTCACTCACCCACTCACCCACTCATTCCCCCACTCACCCACCCACCCACTCACTCACCCACTCACTCACTCACCCACTCACCGACCCACACACTCACTCAATCACCCACCCACTCACCCACTCACTCACCCATCCACTCACCCACCCACTCACCCACTCACTCACTCAATCACCCACCCACCCACTCACCCACTCACCACTCACCCACCCACTCACCCACTCACCACTCACTCACCCACTCACCCACCCACCCACTCACCCACCCACTCACCCACCCACTCACTCACCCACCCACCCACCCACCTACTCACTCACTCGCCCACTCACTCACCCACTCACCCACCCACCCACCCATTCACTCACCCACTCACTCACCCACTCACCCACCCACTCACCCACTCACCACTCACTCACCCACTCACCCACCCACTCACTCACCCACTCACCCACCCACCCACTCACCCACTCACCACTCACCCACCCACTCACCCACTCACTGACCCACTCACTCACTCACCCACTCACCTACCCACTCACTCACTCACTCACCCACCGACCCACTCACCCACTCACCCACTCACTCACCCACTCACCACTCACCCACCCACCCACTCACTCACCCATTCACCCACCCACCCACTCACCCACCCACTCACCCACTCACCCACTCACTCACTCACCACTCACTCACCACTCACTCACCACTCACTCACTCACTCACCACTCACTCACCACTCACCCACTCAGTCACTCACCACTCACTCACTCAGTCACTCACTCACTCACACACTCACCACTCACTCACCACTCACTCGCCACTCACTCACTCACTCACCACTCACCCAGCTCACCACTCACTCACCACTCACTCACCACTCTCTCACTCACCACTGACTCACTCACTCACCACTCACCACTCACTCACCACTCACTCAGTCACTCACTCACTCAGTCACTCACTCACTCAACCACTCAGTCACCACTCACTCACTCACCACTCACTCACCACTCACTCACCACTCACTCACTCACTCACCACTCACTCACCACTCACTCACCACTCACTCACTCACTCACCCCTCACTCACCACTCACTCACCCACTCACTCACCACTCACTCACCACTCACTCACCCCTCACTCACCACTCACCACTCACTCATCACTCACTCACTCACCACTCACTCACTCACTCACCCACTCACCCACTCATTCACTCACTCACCCACTCACCCACCCACCTACCCACCCACCCACCCACTCACTCACCCACCCACTCACCCACCCACCCACCCACTCACCCACTCACCCACTCACTCACCACCCACTCACTTACTCACCTACCCACTCACTCACCCACTCACTCACCCAATCACTCACCCACCCACTCACCCACCCACCCACTCACTCACCCACCCACCCACCCACTCACTCACCCACCCACCCACCCACCCACACACCCACTCACCCACCCACTCACCCACTCACTCACCCACTCACCCACCCACTCACCCACCCACTCACTCACCCACCCACTCACTCACCCACCCACTCACCACTCACTCACTCACCCACTCACCCACTCACTCACTCACTCACCCACTCACTCACTCACCCACTCACGCACCCACTCACCACTGACTCACTCACTCACCCACTTACTCACTCACCCACTCACTCACCCACCCACCCACCCACTCACCACCCACTCACCCACCCACTCACTCACCCACCCACTCACTCATTCACTCACTCATTCATTCACTCACTCACTCACCCACCCACACACTCACCCACTCACTCACCTTCCCACCCACTCACTCACCCACCCACTCACTCATCCACCCACTCATCCACCCACCCACTCACCAACCCACCCACTCACCCACCCACTCATTCACCCACCCACTCACCACTCACTCACTCACCCACTCACCCACTCATTCCCCCACTCACCCACCCTCCCACTCACTCACCCACTCACTCACTCACCCACTCACCGACCCACCCACTCACTCAATCACCCACCCACTCACCCACTCACTCACCCATCCACTCACCCACCCACTCACCCGCTCACTCACTCAATCACCCACCCACCCACTCACCCACTCACCACTCACCCACCCACTCACCCACTCACCACTCACTCACCCACTCACCCACCCACCCACTCACCCACCCACTCACTCACTCACCCACCCACCCACTCACTCACCCACCCACCCACCCACTCACCCACCCACTCACTCACTCACTCGCCCACTCACTCACCCACTCACCCACCCACCCACCCACTCACTCACTCACCCACTCACTCACCCACTCACCCACCCACTCAACCACTCACCACTCACTCACCCACTCACCCACCCACTCACTCACCCTCTCACCCACCCACCCACTCACCCACTCACCACTCACCCACCCACTCACCCACTGACTGACCCACTCACTCACTCACCCACTCACCCACTCACCTACCCACTCACTCACTCACTCACCCACCCACCCACTCACCCACTCACCCACTCACTCACCCACTCACCACTCACCCACCCACCCACTCACTCACCCATTCACCCACCCACCCACTCACCCACCCACTCACCCACTCACCCACCCACTCACTCACCCACTCACTCACTCACCCACCCACCCACTCACGCACCCACCCACTCACCCACCCACTCACTCACTCACCCACTCACCCACCCACCCACTCACTCACCACCCACTCACTTACTCACCTACCCACTCACTCACCCACTCACTCACCCACCCACCCACTCACTCACCCACCCACCCACCCACTCACTCACCCACCCACCCACCCACACACCCACTCACCCACCCACTCACCCATTCACTCACCCACTCACCCACCCACTCACCCACCCACTCACTCACCCACCCACTCACTCACCCACCCACTCACCACTCACTCACTCACCCACTCACCCACTCACTCACTCACCCACTCACTCACTCACTCACCCACTCACGCACCCACTCACCACTCACTCACTCACTCACCCACTTACTCACTCACCCACTCACTCACCCACCCACCCACCCACTCACCACCCACTCACCCACCCACTCACTCACCCACCCACTCACTCATTCACTCACTCATTCATTCACTCACTCACTCACCCACCCACACACTCACCCACTCACTCACCTTCCCACCCACTCACTCACCCACCCACTCACTCATCCAGCCACTCATCCACCCACCCACTCACCCACCCACCCACTCACCCACCCACTCATTCACCCACCCACTCACCACTCACTCACTCACCCACTCACCCACTCATTCCCCCACTCACCCACCCACCCACTCACTCACCCACTCACTCACTCACCCACTCACCGACCCACCCACTCACTCAATCACCCACCCACTCACCCACTAACTCACCCATCCACTCACCCACCCACTCACCCGCTCACTCACTCAATCACCCACCCACCCACTCACCCACTCACCACTCACCCACCCACTCACCCACTCACCACTCACTCACCCACTCACCCACCCACCCACTCACCCACCCACTCACTCACTCACCCACCCACACACTCACTCACGCACCCACCCACCCACCCACTCACCCACCCACTCACTCACTCACTCGCCCACTCACTCACCCACTCACCCACCCACCCACTCACTCACTCACCCACTCACTCACCCACTCACCCACCCACTCACCCACTCACCACTCACTCACCTACTCACCCACCCACTCACTCACCCACTCACCCACCCACCCACTCACCCACTCACCACTCACCCACCCACTCACCCACTCACTGACCCACTCACTCACTCACCCACTCACCCACTCACCTACCCACTCACTCACTCACCCACCCACCCACTCACCCACTCACCCACTCACTCACCCACTCACCACTCACCCACCCACCCACTCACTCACCCATTCACCCACCCACCCACTCACCCACCCACTCACCCACTCAACCACCCACTCACTCACCCACTCACTCACTCACCCACCCACCCACTCACGCACCCACCCACTCACCCACCCACTCACTCACTCACCCACTCACCCACCCACCCACTCACTCACCCACTCACTCACTCACCCACCCACCCACCCACTCACCACTCACCCACCCACTCACTCACCCACTCACCTACCCACCCACTCACCCACTCACCACCCACCCACCCACTCACTCACCCACTCACTCACCCAGTCACTCACCCACCCACCCACTCAGCCACTCACTCACTCACTCATACACTCACTCACCCACTCACTCACTCACCCACTCACCCACTAACTCACTCACCCACTCACACACTCACTCACCCACTCACGCACCCACTCACTCACTCACCCACTCACCCACTCACTCACCCACCCACTCACTCACCCACCCACTCACCCACCCACCCACTCACCCACCCACCCACCCACTCACCCACTCACCCACACACTCACCCACCCACCCACCCACTCACCCACTCACCCACACACTCACCCACCCACCCACTCACCACCCACTCACCCACCCACTCACCCACCCACCCACTCACTCACCCACCCACCCACTCACCAACCCACCCACTCACTCACTCACCCACCCACTCAAACACTCACTCACCCGCCCACTCACCCACCCACTCACCCACCCACCCACTCACCCACCCACTCACCCACCCACTCACCCACCCACTCATCCACCCACCCACTCACCCACCCACTCACCCACTCACTCACCTTAACCCATAGAGCACACTGCCGTCAGGATGCAGTCTAATCATGCGATTCTTCACCGTCACCCCGTGCACGAACGACTTCTTGTCGTTGAGGAAGTAAGTGTCGGGGACCCACAGCTGGTCGGCCACGCGGTTGTCCAGGGTCAGATTCACGGAGATACCCGCGTAGGAGAGTCGCCTGTCTCTCCAGTACTGCTGGAAGTACATGGTGAGGGTGTAGTCCTGTAGACACACAGAGACACACAGAGACACACACAGAGACACACAGAGACACACACAGAGACACACAGAGACACACACACAGAGAGTCGCCTGTCTCTCCAGTACTGCTGGAAGTACATGGTGAGGGTGTAGTCCTGTAGAGACACAGAGACACACACAGAGACACAGAGACATACACAGAGACACAGAGACACACACAGAGACACACAGAGAGTCGCCTGTCTCTCCAGTACTGCTGGAAGTACATGGTGAGGGTGTAGTCCTGTAGAGACACACAGAGACACACAGAGACACAGAGACACACACAGAGACACAGAGAGTCGCCTGTCTCTCCAGTACTGCTGGAAGTACATGGTGAGGGTGTAGTCCTGTAGAGACACACACACAGAGACACACACAGAGACACACAGAGACACACACAGAGACACACACAGAGACACAGAGAGTCGCCTGTCTCTCCAGTACTGCTGGAAGTACATGGTGAGGGTGTAGTCCTGTAGAGACACACACAGAGAGAGACACACACAGAGACACACACAGAGACAGACACACAGAGACACAGAGAGTCGCCTGTCTCTCCAGTACTGCTGGAAGTACATGGTGAGGGTGTAGTCCTGTAGAGACACACACAGAGAGAGACACACAGAGACACTCACAGAGCCACACAGAGACACACAGAGACACAGAGAGTCGCCTGTCTCTCCAGTACTGCTGGAAGTACATGGTGAGTGTGTAGTCCTGTAGACACACACACAGAGACACACAGAGACAAACAGAGAGACAGAGACATAGAGACACAGAGACACAGAGTGTCGCCTGTCTCTCCAGTACTGCTGGAAGTACATGGTGAGGGTGTAGTCCTGTAGACACACACAGACACACACAGAGACACACAGAGACAGAGAGAGTCGCCTGTCTCTCCAGTACTGCTGGAAGTACATGGTGAGGGTGTAGTCCTGTAGAGAGATACAGAGACACACACAGAGACACACACAGAGACACACAGAGAGTCGCCTGTCTCTCCAGTACTGCTGGAAGTACATGGTGAGGGTGTAGTCCTGTAGAGACACAGAGAGACACACACACAGACACACAGAGACACACACAGAGACACACAGAGACACACACAGAGAGAGTCGCCTGTCTCTCCAGTACTGCTGGAAGTACATGGTGAGGGTGTAGTCCTATAGAGACACAGAGAGAGTCGCCTGTCTCTCCAGTACTGCTGGAAGTACATGGTGAGGCTGTAGTCCTGTAGAGAGATACACACAGAGAGACACACAGAGACACAGAGACACACACAGAGACACAGAGAGTCGCCTGTCTCTCCAGTACTGCTGGAAGTACATGGTGAGGGTGTAGTCCTGTAGAGACACACACAGAGAGAGACACACACAGAGACACACACAGAGACACACACACAGAGACACAGAGAGTCGCCTGTCTCTCCAGTACTGCTGGAAGTACATGGTGAGGGTGTAGTCCTGTAGACACACACAGAGACACAGAGACACACACAGAGACACACACACACAGCCATAGAGACACAGAGACAGAGAGAGTCGCCTGTCTATCCAGTACTGCTGGAAGTACATGGTGAGGGTATAGTCCTGTAGAGACACAGAGACACACACAGAGACACACAGAGACACACACAGAGACACACAGAGACACACACAGAGAGAGTCGCCTGTCTCTCCAGTACTGCTGGAAGTACATGGTGAGGGTGTAGTCCTGTAGAGACACACACAGAGAGTCGCCTGTCTCTCCAGTACTGCTGGAAGTACATGGTGAGGGTGTAGTCCTATAGAGACACACACAGACACACACAGAGACACACAGAGACACACACAGAGACACACACAGAGACACACAGAGAGTCGCCTGTCTCTCCAGTCCTGCTGGAAGTACATGGTCAGGGTGTAGTCCTGTAGAGACACACACACAGAGACACACACAGAGACACACAGAGACACACACAGAGACACACAGAGACACACACACAGAGAGTCGCCTGTCTCTCCAGTACTGCTGGAAGTACATGGTGAGGGTGTAGTCCTGTAGACACACACAGAGACACAGAGACACACACAGAGAGACACACACACAGCCATAGAGACACAGAGACAGAGAGAGTCGCCTGTCTATCCAGTACTGCTGGAAGTACATGGTGAGGGTGTAGTCCTGTAGAGACACAGAGACACACACAGAGACACACAGAGACACACAGAGACACACAGAGACACACACAGAGACACACACAGACACACACAGAGAGTCGCCTGTCTCTCCAGTACTGCTGGAAGTACATGGTGAGGGTGTAGTCCTGTAGACACACAGAGAGACACAGACACACACACAGAGACACACAGAGACACACACAGAGACACACAGAGACACACACAGAGACACACAGAGACACACACACAGAGAGTCGCCTGTCTCTCCAGTACTGCTGGAAGTACATGGTGAGGGTGTAGTCCTGTAGAGACACACAGAGACACACACAGAGACACACAGAGACACACACAGAGACACACAGAGACACACACAGAGAGAGTCGCCTGTCTCTCCAGTACTGCTGGAAGTACATGGTGAGGGTGTAGTCCTGTAGAGACACACACACACACACAGAGACACAGAGACACACACAGAGACACAGAGAGTCGCCTGTCTCTCCAGTACTGCTGGAAGTACATGGTGAGGGTGTAGTCCTGTAGACACACACAGAGACACACACAGAGACACAGAGACTCACACACACAGAGAGACACACACAGAGAGAGTCGCCTGTTTCTCCAGTACTGCTGGAAGTACATGGTGAGGGTGTAGTCCTGTAGACACACACAGAGACACAGAGACACACACAGAGACACACACACACAGCCATAGAGACACAGAGACAGAGAGAGTCGCCTGTCTATCCAGTACTGCTGGAAGTACATGGTGAGTGTGTAGTCCTGTAGACACACACACAGAGACACACACAGAGCCACACAGAGACACACACAGAGACACACAGAGACACACACAGAGACACACACACAGAGAGACACACAGAGACACAGAGAGTCGCCTGTCTCTCCAGTACTGCTGGAAGTACATGGTGAGTGTGTAGTCCTGTAGAGAGATACAGAGACACACAGAGACACTCACAGAGAGACACAGAGACAGAGAGAGTCGCCTGTTTCTCCAGTACTGCTGGAAGTACATGGTGAGGGTGTAGTCCTGTAGACACACACACAGAGACACACAGACACACAGAGACACACACAGCCATAGAGACACACAGACACAGAGAGAGTCGCCTGTCTCTCCAGTACTGCTGGAAGTACATGGTGAGGGTGTAGTCCTGTAGAGACACACACAGACACACACAGAGACACACACACACAGCCATAGAGACACACAGACACAGAGAGAGTCGCCTGTCTCTCCAGTACTGCTGGAAGTACATGGTGAGGGTGTAGTCCTGTAGACACACACACAGAGACACACACAGAAACACACACAAAAGACACACAGACACACACACAGAGTGTCGCCTGTCTCTTCAGTACTGCTGGAAGTACATGGTGAGGGTGTAGTCCTGTAGAGACACACACAGACACAGAGAGACACACAGAGACACACACAGAGACACACACAGAGACACACAGAGACACACACAGAGACACAGAGACACAGAGACATAGAGACACAGAGACACAGAGAGTCGCCTGTCTCTCCAGTACTGCTGGAAGTACATGGTGAGTGTGTAGTCCTGTAGAGACACACAGAGACACACTGAGACACTCACAGCGACACACACAGAGACACTCACAGAGACACACACAGAGACACTCACAGAGACACACACAGAGACACAGAGAGACACACAGAGAGAGTCGCCTGTCTCTCCAGTACTGCTGGAAGTACATGGTGAGTGTGTAGTCCTGTAGAGAGATACAGAGACACACAGAGACACACACAGAGACACACACACACAGAGACATAGAGACACAGAGACACAGAGAGTCGCCTGTCTCTCCAGTACTGCTGGAAGTACATGGTGAGTGTGTAGTCCTGTAGAGACACACAGAGAGAGACACACACACAGAGACACAGAGACAAACACACAGAGACACAGAGAGTCGCCTGTCTCTCCAGTGCTGCTGGAAGTACATGGTAAGGGTGTAGTCCTGTAGAGACACACACAGAGACACAGAGACACACAGAGACACACAGAGACACTCACATACACACAGAGACACACACAGAGACACAGAGAGTCGCCTGTCTCTCCAGTACTGCTGGAAGTACATGGTGAGTGTGAAGTCCTGTAGAGACACACACAGAGACACACACAGAGATACTCAGACACACAGACACACATAGAGACACACAGACACACAGAGACAAAGAGAGTCGCCTGTCTCTCCAGTACTGCTGGAAGTACATGGTGAGTGTGTAATCCTGTAGTGACACACAGGCAC
The DNA here is from genome assembly GCF_010993605.1 of Petromyzon marinus. NCBI lineage: Eukaryota > Metazoa > Chordata > Hyperoartia > Petromyzontiformes > Petromyzontidae > Petromyzon > Petromyzon marinus. The sequence continues at coordinate 679,829 of NW_022638175.1, read as the reverse complement.
ACACAGAGACACACACAGACACACACAGAGACACACAGACACACACACAGAGACACACACACACACAGAGGCGCCTGTCTCTCCAGTACTTCTGGAAGTACATGGTGAGTGTTTAGTCCTGTAGACACACACAGAGACACAGAGAGACACACAGAGACACAGAGACACAGAGACATAGAGAAACAGAGACACAGAGAGTCGCCTGTCTCTCCAGTACTGCTGGAAGTACATGGTGAGTGTGTAGTCCTGTAGAGACACACACAGAGACACACACACAGAGACACTCACAGAGCCACACAGAGACACACACAGAGACACAGAGACACACACAGAAACACACACACAGAGACACACAGAGACAAAGAGAGTCGCCTGTCTCTCCAGTACTGCTGGAAGTACATGGTAAGGGTGTAGTCCTGTAGAGACACACACAGAGACACACACACAGAGACACAGAGACACACACAGAGACACACACAGAGACACACAGAGACAGAGAGAGTCGCCTGTCTCTCCAGTACTGCTGGAAGTACATGGTGAGTGTGTAGTCCTGTAGAGAGATACAGAGACACACAGAGACACACACAGAGACACACAGAGACATAGAGACACAGAGACACAGAGAGAGTCGCCTGTCTCTCCAGTACTGCTGGAAGTACATGGTGATTGTGTAGTCCTGTAGACACACACAGACACAGAGACACAGAGACACACAGAGAGACACACACATATACACAGAGACACACACAGAGTGACACACAGAGACACAGAGACACTCACATACACACAGAGACACACAGACACACAGAGACACACAGAGACACTCACAGAGACACACAGAGACACAGAGAGACACACAGAGAGAGTCGCCTGTCTCTCCAGTACTGCTGGAAGTACATGGTGAGTGTGTAGTCCTGTAGACACACACAGAGACACAGAGAGACACACAGAGACACAGACAGAGACACACACAGAGACACACAGAGACACATAGAGACACAGAGAGAGTCGCCTGTCTCTCCAGTACTGCTGGAAGTACATGGTGAGGGTGTAGTCCTGTAGAGACACACAGATACACAGAGACACACACAGAGACACACACATATACACAGAGACACACAGAGAGTCACCTGTCTCTCCAGTACTGCTGGAAGTACATGGTGATTGTGTAGTCCTGTAGAGGCACACACAGAGACACACACATATACACAGAGACACACACAGAGAGACACACAGAGAGAGTCGCCTGTCTCTCCAGTATTGCTGGAAGTACATGGTAAGTGTGTAGTCCTGTAGAGACATAGAGACACACACAGAGACACACAGAGAGACACACAGAGACACACAGAGAGACACACAGAGACACACACAGAGACACACAGACACAGAGACACACAGAGAGAGTCGCCTGTTTCTCCAGTACTGCTGGAAGTACATGGTAAGTGTGTAGTCCTGTAGACACACACAGAGACACTCACAGAGACACACAGAGACAAACAGAGACACAGAGACACACACAGAGACACTCACAGAGACACACAGAGACACACAGAGACAGAGAGAGTCGCCTGTCTCTCCAGTATTGCTGGAAGTACATGGTAAGTGTGTAGTCCTGTAGAGAGATACAGAGACACACAGAGACACACACAGAGACACACAGAGACATAGAGACACAGAGACACAGAGAGAGTCGCCTGTCTCTCCAGTACTGCTGGAAGTACATGGTGAGTGTGTAGTCCTGTAGACACACACAGACACAGAGACACAGAGACACACAGAGAGACACACACATATACACAGAGACACACACAGAGTGACACACAGAGACACAGAGACACTCACATACACACAGAGACACACAGACACACAGAGACACACAGAGACACTCACAGAGACACACAGAGACACAGAGAGACACACAGAGAGAGTCGCCTGTCTCTCCAGTACTGCTGGAAGTACATGGTGAGTGTGTAATCCTGTAGACACACACAGAGACACAGAGAGACACACAGAGACACAGACAGAGACACACACAGAGACACATAGAGACACAGAGACACATAGAGACACAGAGATAGTCGCCTGTCTCTCCAGTACTGCTGGAAGTACATGGTGAGGGTGTAGTCCTGTAGAGACACACAGATACACAGAGACACACACAGAGACACACACATATACACAGAGACACACAGAGAGTCACCTGTCTCTCCAGTACTGCTGGAAGTACATGGTGATTGTGTAGTCCTGTAGAGGCACACACAGAGACACACACATATACACAGAGACACACACAGAGAGACACACAGAGAGAGTCGCCTGTCTCTCCAGTATTGCTGGAAGTACATGGTAAGTGTGTAGTCCTGTAGAGACATAGAGACACACACAGAGACACACAGAGAGACACACAGAGACACACAGAAAGACACACAGAGACACACACAGAGACACACAGACACAGAGACACACAGAGAGAGTCGCCTGTTTCTCCAGTACTGCTGGAAGTACATGGTAAGTGTGTAGTCCTGTAGACACACACAGAGACACTCACAGAGACACACAGAGACAAACAGAGACACAGAGACACACACAGAGACACTCACAGAGACACACAGAGACACACAGAGACACATACAGAGACACACACACAGAGACACACAGAGACACACACAGATACACACACAGACACAGAGACACACAGAGAGTCGCCTGTCTCTCCAGTACTGCTGGAAGTACATGGTAAGGGTGTAGTCCTGTAGACACACACACAGAGACACACACAGAGACACTCACAGTGATACAGAGACACAAAGACACACACACAGAGACACACACAGAGACACAGAGTGTCGCCTGTCTCTCCAGTACTGCTGGAAGTACATGGTAAGGGTGTAGTCCTGTAGAGACACACACAGAGACACACACAGACACACACAGAGAGACAGAGAGACACTCAGAGAAACACACAGACACACACACAGAGACAGATACACACAGAGAGAAACACAGAGATAGTCGCCTGTTTCTCCAGTACTGCTGGAAGTAAATGGTAAGTGTGTAGTCCTGTAGAGAGATACAGAGACACAGAGACACACAGACACACACAGAGACACACAGAGAGACACACACAGAGACACATAGAGACACAGAGACACACACAGAGACACACACAGAGACATAGAGACACAGAGACACACACACAGACACATAGATACATAGAGACACACACAGAGACACACACAGAGAGACACACAGAGACACAGACACACACAGACATACACAGAGAGACAGAGACACACAGAGACACACAGAGACACACAGAGAGAGTTGCCTGTCTCTCCAGTACTGCTGGAAGTACATGGTGAGTAGACCTGTAGAGAGATACAGAGACACACAGAGACACAGAGACACAGAGAGACACAGAGACACACAGATACACACACAGAGACACAGAGAGACACACAGAGACACACAGAGACACACACTGAGACACAGAGACACACACAGAGACACAGAGACACACAGAGACACAGACACACACACAGAGTGTCGCCTGTCTCTCCAGTACTGCTGGAAGTACATCGTAAGTGTGTAGTCCTGTAGACACACACACAGAGACACACACAGAGACACACAGAGACACACACAGAGAGACAAAGGGTGTCGCCTGTCTCTCCAGTACTGCTGGAAGTACATGGTAAGTGTGTAGTCCTGTAGACACACACAGACACACAGAGACACAGAGACAAGCACAGAGACACACACAGACACACACACAGAGACACAGAGAGAGAGAGACACAGAGACACACAGAGACACACAGAGACACACAGACACACACAGAGACACACACAGAGACACACACAGACACACACACAGAGACACACAGAGAGACACACACAGAGGCACACAGAGACACACAGAGACACAGAGACACACACAGAAACACACACAGAGACACAGAGACACACACAGAGACACACACAAAGAGACACACAGAAACACACACAGAGACATAGAGACACAGAGACACACACAGAGAGACACACACAGAGAGTCGCCTGTCTCTCCCGTACTGCTGGAAGTACATGATAAGTGTGTAGTCCTGTAGAGACACACAGAGACACACACAGAGACACACACAGAGACACAGAGACGCAGAGACACACACAGAGACACACACAGAGACACACACACACACAGACACACAGAGACACACACAGAGACACAGAGACACACACAGACACACACAGAGACACACAGACACACACAGAGACACAGAGACACACACAGACACACACAGAGACACACAGACACACACAGAGACACAGAGACACACACAGAGACACACACAGAGACACACACAGAGACACACACACACAGAGACACACACAGAGACACACAGAGACACACACACAGACACAGAGACACACACAGAGACACACAGACACACACAGAGACACAGAGACACACACAGAGACACACACAGACACACACACAGAGACACAGAGACACACACAGAGACACAAAGACACACAGAGTGTCGCCTGTCTCTCCAGTACTGCTGGAAGTACATGGTAAGCGTGTAGTCCTGTAGAGACACAGAAACACACACACAGAGACACTCACAGAGACACACACAGACACAGACACACACAGAGACACTCACAGAGACATACACAGAGACACACAGAGACACACAGAGACACACAGACGCACACACAGACACACAGAGACACACACAGAGACACACACAGAGACACACACACAGAGAGAGACAGAGACACACAGAGAGACACACACACAGACACACAGAGACAAATAGAGTCGCCTGTCTCTCCAATACTGCTGGAAGTACATGGTAAGGGTGTAGTCCTGTAGAGACACATAGAGACACACACAGAGACACTCACAGAGACACACACACACAGACACAGACACACACAGAGACACTCACAGAGACACACACAGAGACACACACAGAGACACACACAGAGACACACAGAGACACACAGAGACACAAACAGAGATACAGAGACACAAAGACACACACAGAGAGACACACACAGAGACACAGAGTGTTGCCTGTCTCTCCAGTACTGCTGGAAGTACATGGTAAGGGTGTAGTCCTGTAGACACACATAGAGACACACACAGAGACACAGAGACACACAGAGGCACAGAGACACACACTGAGACACACAGAGACAAAGAGAGACACACAGAGACACACAGACAGAGATACACAGAGACACACAGACACAGAGACACAGAGACACACAGAGACACACAGAGAAACACACACAGAGACACACACAGACACACACAGAGACACACACAGACACAGAGACACACACAGAGACACAGAGAGACAGACACACAGAGACACACAGAGACACACACAGAGACACACAGACACACAGACACACACAGACACACACAGAGACACACACAGAGACACACACAGAGACACACAGACACAGACACACACAGAGACACAGAGACACACACAGACACACACAGAGACACAGAGACACGCACAAAGAGACACAGAGACACAGAGACACACAGAGACACAGAGACACACAGAGACACACACACAGAGAGAGACAGAGAGACAGAGACACACACGGAGACACAGAGAGACACACACAGATACACACACACAGACACACAGACACACAGAGCTACACAGACACACACAGACACACACAGAGATACACACAGACACACAGAGACACACACAGACACACACAGAGACACAGAGACACACACAGACACACAGAGTCACACAGACACAGAGACACACACAGATAAACAAAGAGAGACACAGAGACACAGAGAGAGACACACAGAAACACACACAGAGAGACACAGGGACACACAGAGACACACACAGAGACACACAGAGACACAGAGACACACAGAGACACAGAGAGAGACACACAGAGACACAGAGGCACAGAGACACACACAGACACAGAGACACACAGAGACACAGAGACACACAGAGACACAGAGACACGCAGAGACACAGAGACACACAGAGACACAGAGACACACAGAGACACAGAGAGAGACACACGGAGACACAGAGACACACAGAGACATAGAGATACACAGAGGGAGACACAGAGACACACAGAGACACACAGACACACACACAGACACACAGAGACACACACAGAGACACACAGACACACAGAGACACACACAGAGACACACAGACACAGAGACACACACAGAGAAACAAAGAGAGATACAGAGACACAGAGAGAGACACACATAGACACAGAGACAAACAGAGACAGTGAGACACACACAGAGACACACACAGAGACACACAGAGACACACACAGAGACACACACAGACACACACAGACACACACACAGAGACACACAAAGAGACACACAGAGACACACACAGAGACACACACAGAGACACACAGAGACACACAGAGACACAAACAGAGATACAGAGACACAAAGACACACACAGAGAGACACACACAGAGACACAGAGTGTTGCCTGTCTCTCCAGTACTGCTGGAAGTACATGGTAAGGGTGTAGTCCTGTAGACACACATAGATACACACACAGACACACAGAGACACACACAGAGGCACAGAGACGCACACAGAGACACACAGAGACAAAGAGAGACACACAGAGACACACAGACAGAGATACACAGAGACACACAGACACAGAGACACAGAGACACACAGAGACACACAGAGAAACACACACAGAGACAGACACAGAGATACACACACAGAGACACACAGAGACACACACAGAGACACAGAGACACACACAGACACACACAGAGACACACAGACACACACAGAGACACAGAGACACACACAGACACACACAGAGACACACAGACACACACAGAGACACAGAGACACACACAGAGACACACACAGAGACACACACACACAGAGACACACACAGAGACACACAGAGACACACACACAGACACAGAGACACACACAGAGACACAGAGACACACACAGACACACACAGAGACACACAGACACACACAGACACACACAGAGACACAGAGACACACACAGAGACACACACAGAGACACACACAGACACACACACAGAGACACAGAGACACACACAGAGACACAGAGACACACAGAGTGTCGCCTGTCTCTCCAGTACTGCTGGAAGTACATGGTAAGCGTGTAGTCCTGTAGAGACACAGAGACACACACACAGAGACACTCACAGAGACACACACAGACACAGACACACACAGAGACACTCACAGAGACATACACAGAGACACACAGAGACACACAGAGACACACAGACGCACACACAGACACACAGAGACACACACAGAGACACACATAGAGAGAGAGAGACAGAGACACACAGAGAGACACACACACAGACACACAGAGACAAATAGAGTCGCCTGTCTCTCCAATACTGCTGGAAGTACATGATAAGGGTGTAGTCCTGTAGAGACACATAGAGACACACACAGAGACACTCACAGAGACACACACACACACACACAGACACAGACACACACAGAGACACTCACAGAGACATACACAGAGACACACAGAGACAACAACAACAACAACCGCCATTCGCCACTAAGTGGCGGTGACGTCACCACGACGCTTGTGCCAGGCTATGTGCACCCTGAGGCCACGTGAAGTGTCGAACGCCCGCTGGCAGGTGGTCACGGGGCAGACCCAGGTGCCACGGGTCGACTGACTGATATGACTGGCTGATGCACCACCTGTGCCCCCTACTGTGCCAACCTGCTGTGCTTTAGCCACCCGGCGCTCCGCTCGCTGTTGTGAGCGTCGCTCCTCCGCCCTCCGTTGTTGTTTTGGAGGGCGACTGCCTCCAACTGCCCAGTAGCATCCTTCACGAGCCTCCTCCACAGAGGCCGATCTTGACACCGCTGGTACCAGTCATCGGCAAGTCCACTCAGCTCCACGTCCTCCTGTACCACATCACTCCATCTCTTCTCTAGCCCGTGCCGCGCCCGCTTAGCCCCCTCAATCCGGCCAAACAAAAGCTGTTTCGGCATGCGGTGGCTGGGCATGCGGGCTACATGACCCAGCCATCGCAGCCTTGCCTGCCGGAGGAGCTCACCGATGGGACCCTGCCCAGATCTTTCAAGGATTTGTGAGCTCCTCACACAATCCAGTCTGGTTAAACCCAGGATGGATCGTAGGCAGGCCAGCCTAAATGTTTCTAACCGGCGAAGATGTTCCATTAGGGGGGTCCACGTTTCGCAAGCGTAGAGAAGGGAGGGAATGACCGTGGCCGAGAAGACCTGAAGCTTAGTGCGGAGCGACAGACCAGGTAGCTTCCACACAGCGTTACGCAACCGATGAAAAGATAATGCCGCTCGACTGAATCGGAGTGAGACCTCTGCTGTTAAACTGGAGCCAGTCATAAGCACACTGCCCAGGTATGGGAAACTCTCCACTCTCTCCACAACTGCCCCATCACCGATTGGGAGTTGTGGGGGTGGAGTGTCCGATGGTACAAAATACCCAGGCAGGTGCTTAGTTTTGGTGGGGCTGATGGTAAGACCCCACCTCTTAGTGGCACGCTCCATTCTCAGCAGCAGCGTCTCCAACTCCTCCTCTGACTGAGCAGCTATTACCAAGTCATCAGCATACATAACGTGGTTGAGCAATAGGGAGCCATCCTTTGACCGCACCCGGGCATCGATTAGCCTCCCATTATATCTGTACCATATGGAGATTCCCCCGGTACAGCTATTGAAGGCTTCACGAACTACGTGGTCAAAATAGATGTTAAATAATGTGGGAGCCAGAGGACATCCCTGTCGCACCCCAAGGTGTACAGGGAATGGCTCTGACTCCCGGCCACGTAGTTTTACCCGGGCCCGCTCACCATCATGAAGGTCCTTAATGATCGTGAGCAGAGGGTCAGGTACTCCAAAAGCACGAAGAACGACCCAGAGCCCAGGCCTACTGATGGTATCATAGGCCTTGACCAGGTCAATAAAGCAGAGATGTAGGTCTTGTTGGAATTCCCTACACCTCTGCTGTAGCAGACGGACAGAAAATATGGCATCTGTGCAGGACCGCCCTTTCCTGAAACCGCATTGGGGCTCCACAAGCCTCTCCTCAGCGTGCCTGGCAAGGCGATGCTGAATAATCCTTGCCAGGACCTTTCCCGGCACACTGAGGAGTGAGATGCCCCTGTAGTTGTTACAGTCTGTGCGGTCCCCCTTCTTAAAAAGGGGGACCACCAGGGCATCATTCCAATCCTGCGGAACCCGTCCAGTGGTCCAGACTGTTGTTATGATGTCATATAGGGCAGTCTGTGCACAAACGCCACCCTCCCTCAGCATTTCGCTTGGGAGATCATCTCTGCCCGCTGCCTTTCCTGGTCTCAGACTCCGGATCGCCTTGAATACTTCCTCAGCAGATGGCACCTCAGCCAGCCACTCACAGGGGGTGACTTCATCCAATATTTGAGGCACCGCAGCCTCAGCAGGGTCATCCTCACTTTGTGCCACGGTGTTTTCCTGGCTGAGGGATTTTCCCTCCCCCAGGACCTCACAGAAATGCTCAGCAAATCTGCGAACCTGTTCCTGGGGGTCGGAAATTGGATCACCGTTTTTTCCCCTAATGATGGTAATAGGTGTGGCGCTGCAGGTTACTTTTTTGATGGAGTTAAATAGAGATTTGTGATCACGGGCCACTGAGGCAGACTCCATCTCCTCAGCAACCCGCGACCACCACCCATCCTTGCAGCGCTTCACGGCTCTCCGAACCTCCGAGCGAAGGCTGCGGTAAGCCTCCTCATTCTCTGACGTGGGATTCTGTAGCCGATGACAGTGGGCCTGTCGCTTTTTCTCAACCATCCTGAACAACTCCTCTGTCATCCAGGGTGTCTGGGGAGGTCTGGACCGCGTACCCAAAGCAGCCATTGCAGCTGCATGAGTCACAGTCCTAAACCTCGCCCATTTACCCTCGACATCAGGAGGAGTCGGGGACGATGCCAATCCCAGCCGCAAGCGATGATGAAATTCTCGCTTGCAACTTTCATCAGATAACTGAGACCAGGCCACTTTAGGTTGGAATGGGGTCCTGGGTGTACACCCACCACCGGAGTGGAAGAATGGCAGGCGCATCTTACAGATGACTAGTCGATGGTCAGAGGGCAGATCAGCTCCACGGTAGGTCCTGGTGTCAAGGACATGGGCTCGCATTCGCTGGTCCGTCACTATGTAGTCCAGCAGATGTTCTTGCTTGGACCCGGCATGCATCCATGATGTTGTGTGGATGCGCCGATGCCGGAACAGCGTGTTGGTAATTACAAGCCCATGGGCTGCACAAAAATCTAGCAGCCTCCTACCGTTGTTATTGAGCTGATCTGGCCCATGCCCTCCAATCACTCCAGACCAGGTGCCAGTATCATGACCAACTCGGGCATTGAAGTCACCCAACATGATGACTCTATCCCGAGGGGCCACTTTAGCCAGCACCTGTGACAGGAGGTCATAGAAGGCATCGGACTCATCAGCTTTGCCTGCATCCCTCCACGGATGTTCATCTTCGGTGGGGGCATAAGTAACCACGACCACCATTCCTCGCCTCCGGTTGATGGGAAGGCGAGCCCAAAGTAGCCTGGGGCTTACAGCTTCCCACACCTCACCGCCATGCTCCCACGCCCCTTTCATTCTTTTGTTCAAAAGAAGACCCACACCCTGTTGTTTGGCAGTCTGCTGCCCCGAGTAGAGGACTGTCCACCCCTCATGGTGGCAGGAGCCAGAGCCGGTCCACCGGACCTCCTGAATGCCGCATAGATCCAGGCGGTACCGGTCCAGCTCCCGACAGAGGAGTGGCAGCCTCTCCTCTGCAGTGAGCGTTCGAACATTCCACGTGGCCACCCGTAGTGGCTTTTCGTTGTTTCTGGAGTAGCCCCGAGGGTAGGTATTCAATCTCCTGGCTCCGCCAATTGGGGTTTGGCCAGGAGACGTCATAGACGCCTGGCCCCCCGGGGCCTCCGGCACAAGCTTAGTTGTTACATATTTCAGTTTAATTCGTGGTTTCGTGGTAATTAATTGAAGGTGGAGGGGTTACCAGCCCCTCGCACCCGTCCAGAGCCCCCGTTTAGCCCCTGTGGTGGACACATATGCCATGAGGGGAGGAGCCAATCAAAATTGGACCTCCCCCCACAGCGCTGTCCACGACAGAGTTGCCCGTCCGGCACCGCGAGGAGGTAGGGGGTTGTTTTGCCGGACACACACAGAGACACACACAGAGACACAGAGAGAGAGAGACACAGAAACACACAGAGACACACACAGAGACATAGAGAGACACACTGAGACACACACAGAGACACACACAGAGACACACAGAGACACACACAGAGACACACACAGACACACACAGACACACACACAGAGACACACAAAGAGACACACACAGAGACACACACAGAGACACACACAGAGACACACACAGAGACACACAGAGACACAAACAGAGATACAGAGACACAAAGACACACACAGAGAGACACACACAGAGACACAGAGTGTTGCCTGTCTCTCCAGTACTGCTGGAAGTACATGGTAAGGGTGTAGTCCTGTAGACACACATAGAGACACACACAGAGACACAGAGACACACAGAGGCACAGAGACACACACAGAGACACACAGAGACAAAGAGAGACACACAGAGACACACAGACAGAGATACACAGAGACACACAGACACAGAGACACAGAGACACACAGAGACCCACAGAGAAACACACACAGAGACAGACACAGAGATACACACACAGAGACACACACAGACACACACAGAGACACACACAGACACAGAGACACACACAGAGACACAGAGAGACAGACACACAGAGACACACAGAGACACACACAGAGACACACAGACACACAGACACACACAGACACACACAGAGACACACACAGAGACACACACAGAGACACACAGACACACACAGAGACACAGAGACACACACAGACACACACAGAGACACAGAGACACGCACAGAGAGACACACAGAGACACAGAGACACACAGAGACACAGAGACACACAGAGACACACACAGAGACACAGAGAGACAGACACAGAGACACACAGAGACACTCACACAGAGAGAGACAGAGAGACAGAGACACACACGGAGACACAGAGAGACACACACAGATACACACACACAGACACACAGAGCTACACAGACACACACAGAGATACACACAGACACACAGAGACACACACAGACACACACAGAGACACAGAGACACACACAGACACACAGAGTCACACAGACACAGAGACACACACAGAGAAACAAAGAGAGACACAGAGACACAGAGAGAGAGACACACAGAAACACACACAGAGAGACACAGAGACACACAGAGACACACACAGAGACACACAGAGACACAGAGACACACAGAGACACAGAGAGAGACACACAGAGACACAGAGGCACAGAGACACACACAGACACAGAGACACACAGAGACACAGAGACACACAGAGACACAGAGACACGCAGAGACACAGAGACACACAGAGACACAGAGACACACAGAGACACAGAGAGAGACACACGGAGACACAGAGACACACAGAGACATAGAGATACACAGAGGGAGACACAGAGACACACAGAGACACACAGACACACACACAGACACACAGAGACACACACAGAGACACACAGACACACAGAGACACACACAGAGACACACAGACACAGAGACACACACAGAGAAACAAAGAGAGATACAGAGACACAGAGAGAGACACACATAGACACAGAGACAAACAGAGACAGTGAGACACACACAGAGACACACACAGAGACACACAGAGACACACACAGAGACACACACAGACACAGAGACACACACAAAGACACAGAGACACACAAAGAGACACACAGAGACACACACAGAGACACACACAGAGACACACAGAGACACACAGAGAGACACACAAAGACACAGAGACACAAAGACACACACAGAGAGACACACACAGAGACACAGAGTGTTGCCTGTCTCTCCAGTACTGCTGGAAGTACATGGTAAGGGTGTAGTCCTGTAGACACACATAGATACACACACAGACACACAGAGACACACACAGAGGCACAGAGACGCACACAGAGACACACAGAGACAAAGAGAGACACACAGAGACACACAGACAGAGATACACAGAGACACACAGACACAGAGACACAGAGACACACAGAGACACACAGAGAAACACACACAGAGACAGACACAGAGATACACACACAGAGACACACAGAGACACACACAGAGACACAGAGACACACACAGACACACACAGAGACACACAGACACACACAGAGACACAGAGACACACACAGACACACACAGAGACACACAGACACACACAGAGACACAGAGACACACACAGAGACACACACAGAGACACACACACACAGAGACACACACAGAGACACACAGAGACACACACACAGACACAGAGACACACACAGAGACACAGAGACACACACAGACACACACAGAGACACACAGACACACACAGACACACACAGAGACACAGAGACACACACAGAGACACACACAGAGACACACACAGACACACACACAGAGACACAGAGACACACACAGAGACACAGAGACACACAGAGTGTCGCCTGTCTCTCCAGTACTGCTGGAAGTACATGGTAAGCGTGTAGTCCTGTAGAGACACAGAGACACACACACAGAGACACTCACAGAGACACACACAGACACAGACACACACAGAGACACTCACAGAGACATACACAGAGACACACAGAGACACACAGAGACACACAGACGCACACACAGACACACAGAGACACACACAGAGACACACATAGAGAGAGAGAGACAGAGACACACAGAGAGACACACACACAGACACACAGAGACAAATAGAGTCGCCTGTCTCTCCAATACTGCTGGAAGTACATGATAAGGGTGTAGTCCTGTAGAGACACATAGAGACACACACAGAGACACTCACAGAGACACACACACACACACACAGACACAGACACACACAGAGACACTCACAGAGACATACACAGAGACACACAGAGACAACAACAACAACAACCGCCATTCGCCACTAAGTGGCGGTGACGTCACCACGACGCTTGTGCCAGGCTATGTGCACCCTGAGGCCACGTGAAGTGTCGAACGCCCGCTGGCAGGTGGTCACGGGGCAGACCCAGGTGCCACGGGTCGACTGACTGATATGACTGGCTGATGCACCACCTGTGCCCCCTACTGTGCCAACCTGCTGTGCTTTAGCCACCCGGCGCTCCGCTCGCTGTTGTGAGCGTCGCTCCTCCGCCCTCCGTTGTTGTTTTGGAGGGCGACTGCCTCCAACTGCCCAGTAGCATCCTTCACGAGCCTCCTCCACAGAGGCCGATCTTGACACCGCTGGTACCAGTCATCGGCAAGTCCACTCAGCTCCACGTCCTCCTGTACCACATCACTCCATCTCTTCTCTAGCCCGTGCCGCGCCCGCTTAGCCCCCTCAATCCGGCCAAACAAAAGCTGTTTCGGCATGCGGTGGCTGGGCATGCGGGCTACATGACCCAGCCATCGCAGCCTTGCCTGCCGGAGGAGCTCACCGATGGGACCCTGCCCAGATCTTTCAAGGATTTGTGAGCTCCTCACACAATCCAGTCTGGTTAAACCCAGGATGGATCGTAGGCAGGCCAGCCTAAATGTTTCTAACCGGCGAAGATGTTCCATTAGGGGGGTCCACGTTTCGCAAGCGTAGAGAAGGGAGGGAATGACCGTGGCCGAGAAGACCTGAAGCTTAGTGCGGAGCGACAGACCAGGTAGCTTCCACACAGCGTTACGCAACCGATGAAAAGATAATGCCGCTCGACTGAATCGGAGTGAGACCTCTGCTGTTAAACTGGAGCCAGTCATAAGCACACTGCCCAGGTATGGGAAACTCTCCACTCTCTCCACAACTGCCCCATCACCGATTGGGAGTTGTGGGGGTGGAGTGTCCGATGGCACAAAATACCCAGGCAGGTGCTTAGTTTTGGTGGGGCTGATGGTAAGACCCCACCTCTTAGTGGCACGCTCCATTCTCAGCAGCAGCGTCTCCAACTCCTCCTCTGACTGAGCAGCTATTACCAAGTCATCAGCATACATAGCGTGGTTGAGCAATAGGGAGCCATCCTTTGACCGCACCCGGGCATCGATTAGCCTCCCATTATATCTGTACCATATGGAGATTCCCCCGGTACAGCTATTGAAGGCTTCACGAACTACGTGGTCAAAATAGATGTTAAATAATGTGGGAGCCAGAGGACATCCCTGTCGCACCCCAAGGTGTACAGGGAATGGCTCTGACTCCCGGCCACGTAGTTTTACCCGGGCCCGCTCACCATCATGAAGGTCCTTAATGATCGTGAGCAGAGGGTCAGGTACTCCAAAAGCACGAAGAACGACCCAGAGCCCAGGCCTACTGATGGTATCATAGGCCTTGACCAGGTCAATAAAGCAGAGATGTAGGTCTTGTTGGAATTCCCTACACCTCTGCTGTAGCAGACGGACAGAAAATATGGCATCTGTGCAGGACCGCCCTTTCCTGAAACCGCATTGGGGCTCCACAAGCCTCTCCTCAGCGTGCCTGGCAAGGCGATGCTGAATAATCCTTGCCAGGACCTTTCCCGGCACACTGAGGAGTGAGATGCCCCTGTAGTTGTTACAGTCTGTGCGGTCCCCCTTCTTAAAAAGGGGGACCACCAGGGCATCATTCCAATCCTGCGGAACCCGTCCAGTGGTCCAGACTGTTGTTATGATGTCATATAGGGCAGTCTGTGCACAAACGCCACCCTCCCTCAGCATTTCGCTTGGGAGATCATCTCTGCCCGCTGCCTTTCCTGGTCTCAGACTCCGGATCGCCTTGAATACTTCCTCAGCAGATGGCACCTCAGCCAGCCACTCACAGGGGGTGACTTCATCCAATATTTGAGGCACCGCAGCCTCAGCAGGGTCATCCTCACTTTGTGCCACGGTGTTTTCCTGGCTGAGGGATTTTCCCTCCCCCAGGACCTCACAGAAATGCTCAGCAAATCTGCGAACCTGTTCCTGGGGGTCGGAAATTGGATCACCGTTTTTTTCCCCTAATGATGGTAATAGGTGTGGCGCTGCAGGTTACTTTTTTGATGGAGTTAAATAGAGATTTGTGATCACGGGCCACTGAGGCAGACTCCATCTCCTCAGCAACCCGCGACCACCACCCATCCTTGCAGCGCTTCACGGCTCTCCGAACCTCCGAGCGAAGGCTGCGGTAAGCCTCCTCATTCTCTGACGTGGGATTCTGTAGCCGATGACAGTGGGCCTGTCGCTTTTTCTCAACCATCCTGAACAACTCCTCTGTCATCCAGGGTGTCTGGGGAGGTCTGGACCGCGTACCCAAAGCAGCCATTGCAGCTGCATGAGTCACAGTCCTAAACCTCGCCCATTTACCCTCGACATCAGGAGGAGTCGGGGACGATGCCAATCCCAGCCGCAAGCGATGATGAAATTCTCGCTTGCAACTTTCATCAGATAACTGAGACCAGGCCACTTTAGGTTGGAATGGGGTCCTGGGTGTACACCCACCACCGGAGTGGAAGAATGGCAGGCGCATCTTACAGATGACTAGTCGATGGTCAGAGGGCAGATCAGCTCCACGGTAGGTCCTGGTGTCAAGGACATGGGCTCGCATTCGCTGGTCCGTCACTATGTAGTCCAGCAGATGTTCTTGCTTGGACCCGGCATGCATCCATGATGTTGTGTGGATGCGCCGATGCCGGAACAGCGTGTTGGTAATTACAAGCCCATGGGCTGCACAAAAATCTAGCAGCCTCCTACCGTTGTTATTGAGCTGATCTGGCCCATGCCCTCCAATCACTCCAGACCAGGTGCCAGTATCATGACCAACTCGGGCATTGAAGTCACCCAACATGATGACTCTATCCCGAGGGGCCACTTTAGCCAGCACCTGTGACAGGAGGTCATAGAAGGCATCGGACTCATCAGCTTTGCCTGCATCCCTCCACGGATGTTCATCTTCGGTGGGGGCATAAGTAACCACGACCACCATTCCTCGCCTCCGGTTGATGGGAAGGCGAGCCCAAAGTAGCCTGGGGCTTACAGCTTCCCACACCTCACCGCCATGCTCCCACGCCCCTTTCATTCTTTTGTTCAAAAGAAGACCCACACCCTGTTGTTTGGCAGTCTGCTGCCCCGAGTAGAGGACTGTCCACCCCT
>NW_022638175.1:650000-657500 GCF_010993605.1 Petromyzon marinus | reverse complement strand
ACAGAGACACACACAGAGACACACAGAGACACAGAGACACAGAGAGAGAGACACAGAGACACAGAGGCACAGAGACACACACAGACAAAGAGACACACAGAGACACAGAGACACAGAGACACGCAGAGACACAGAGACACGCAGAGACACAGAGACACACAGAGACACAGAGACACACAGAGACACAGAGAGAGACACACGGAGACACAGAGACACACAGAGACATAGAGATACACAGAGGGAGACACAGAGACACACAGACACACACAGACAGACACACAGAGACACACACAGAGACACACAGACACACAGAGACACACAGACACAGAGACACACACAGAGAAACAAAGAGAGACACAGAGACACAGAGAGAGAGAGAGACACAGAAACACACACAGAGAGACACAGGGACACACAGAGACACACACAGAGACACACAGAGACACAGAGAGAGACACACATAGACACAGAGACAAACAGAGACAGTCAGACACACACAGAGACACAGAGACACACACAGAGACAGAGAGGCACACAGAGACACAGAGAGACACAGAGACACAGAGAGACACAGAGACACACAGAGACACAGAGAGACACAGAGACACACAGAGGGAGACAGAGTGTCGCCTGTCTCTCCAGTACTGCTGGAAGTACATGGTGAGGGTGAGTGAGTGGGTGAGTGAGTGAGTGGGTGAGTGAGTGAGTGGGTGAGTGAGTGAGTGGGTGAGTGAGTGAGTGGGTGAGTGAGTGACTGAGTGAGTGAGTGGGTGAGTGGGTGTGTGAGTGGGTGAGTGTGTGGGTGGTTGAGTGAGTGAGTGGGTGAGTGAGTGAGTGAGTGACTGAGTGTGTGGGTGAGTGAGTGAGTGAGTGGGTGAGTGAGTGGGTGAGTGGGTGAGTGAGTGAGTGAGTGGGTGAGTGAGTGAGTGGGTGAGTGAGTGAGTGGGTGAGTGGTGAGTGGGTGAGTGAGTGGGTGAGTGAGCGAGTGAGTGGGTGAGTGAGTGAGTGAATGAGTGCGTGAGTGAGTGAGTGGGTGGGTGAGTGAGTGAGTGAGTGGGTGAGTGAGTGACTGAGTGAGTGAGTGGGTGGGTGAGTGGGTGTGTGAGTGGGTGAGTGTGTGGGTGGTTGAGTGAGTGAGTGGGTGAGTGGGTGAGTGAGTGAGTGGGTGGTTGAGTGAGTGAGAGAGTGGGTGAGTGAGTGGGTGCGTGGGTGGGTGAGTGAGTGGGTGGGTGAGTGGTTGAGTGAGTGAGTGGGTGAGTGAGTGAGTGGGTGAGTGAGTGAGTGGGTGGGTGAGTGAGTGGGTGAGTGGGTGAGTGAGTGGGTGAGTGAGTGAGTGGATGAGTGAGTGGGTGAGTGAGTGGGTGAGTGAGTGGTTGAGTGAGTGGGTGAGTGAGTGAGTGACTGAGTAATTGGCTGAGTGATTTCTGTCTGAGTGGACCCAGGGGAGGTCCAAACTCTCACCATGTTGACCTCTGAGACGGTGTCGATGTTGGCGATGTCGATGCTCATACCAACCAGCACGGGAGGACCTGCACACTCACACACAGTGATTCATTCCCTCACTCATTCACTCACTCCTTCACTCATTCGTTAACTCATTCACACACTCACACACAGTGATTCATTCCCTCACTCATTCAAACACTCACACACACAGTGATTCATTCCATCACTCATTCGTTCACTCATTCACACACTCACACAGTGATCTATTCACTCATTCAATCGTTCACACTCAAACACTCACACACAGTGATTCATTCACTCACTAATTCACTCATTCACACACACTCACACACTCACTCAAACACAGTGATTCATTCACTCACTCATTCACTCATTCACACACTCACACACTCACACACAGTGATTCATTCCCTCACTCATTCACACACTCACACAGTGATTCATTCCATCACTCATTCGTTCACTCATTCACACACTCACACAGTGATCTATTCACTCATTCATTCACTCATTCACTCGTTCACACTCACACACTCACACACAGTGATTCATTCACTCACTAATTCACTCATTCACACACACTCACTCAAACACAGTGATTCATTCACTCACTCATTCACTCATTCACACACTCACACACACAGTGATTCATTCCATCACTCATTCGTTCACTCATTCACACACTCACACAGTGATCTATTCACTCATTCACTCATTTACTCGTTCACACTCACACACAGTAATTCATTCACTCACTCATTCACTCATTCACACACTCACACACAGTGATTCATTCCCTCATTCGTTCACGCATTCACACACTCACACACAGTGATTCATTCACTCACTCATTCACTCACTCATTCACACACTCACATACAGTGATTCATTCCCTCACTCATTCACTCAATCTTTCACTCATTCACACACTCACACACTCACACACACACTCACACACAGTGATTCATTCACTCACTCATTCACTCATTCGTTCAAGCATTCACACACTCACACACTCACACACACAGTAATTCATTCACTCAATCTTTCACTCAATCACACACTCACACACGCACACACAGTGATTCATTCACTCACTCATTCACTCATTCGTTCAATAATTCACACACTCACACACTCACACAGTTATTCATTCACTCACCCATTCACTCACTCGTTCACTCATTCACACACTCACACACTCACACACTCACACACAGTGATTCATTCACTCACTCATTCACTCACTCGTTCACTCATTCACACACTCAGACAGTCACTCACACACGGTGATTCATTCACTCACTCATTCACTCATTCACAAACGCACACACTCACACACTCACTCACACACGGTGATTCATTCACTCACTCATTCACTCATTCGTTCAATCATTCCTTCACTCATTCACACACTCACACACAGTGATTCACTCACTCATTCGTTCACTCATTTACACACTCACACACAGTGATTCATTCCCTCACTCATTCACTCATTCTTTCACTCATTCACACACTCATACACAGTGATTCACTCACTCATTCACTCACTCGATCAATCATTCACACACTCACACACATAGTGATTCATTTCCTCACTCATTCACTCATTCGTTCACTTATTCACACACTCACACAGTGATTCATTCACTGACTCATTCAATCATTCGTTCACTCATTCACACACTCACACACAGTGATTCATTCGCTCATTCGTTCACTCATTCACACACTCACACACAGTGATTCATTCACTCATTCGTTCATTCATTCACACACTCCCACACACAGTGATGCATTCACTCACTCATTCACTCGTTCACTCATTCACACACTCCCACACAGTGATTCATTCCCTCACTCATTCACTCGTTCACTCATTCACACACTCACACAGTGATTCATTCACTCATTCGTTCACTCATTCACACACACTCACACACAGTGATTCATTCACACACTCATTCACTCACTCGTTCACTCATTCGCACACTCACACACACAGTGATCCATTCACTCACTCATTCACTCACTCGTTCACTCATTCACACACTCACACACAGTGATTCATTCACTCACTCATTCACTCATTCGTTCACTCATTCACACAATCACACACAGTGATTCATTCCCTCACTCATTCACTCATTCGTTCACTCATTCACACACTCGCACAGTGATTAATTCTCTCATTCGTTCGCTCATTCACACACACAGTGATTCATTCACACACTCATTCACTCACTTGTTCACTCATTCACACACTCTCAGCCAGTGATTCATTCACTCACTCGTTCACTCACTCACACAGTGATTCATTCACTCATTCATTCACACACAGTGATTCATTCACTCACCCATTCACGCATTCATTCACACACAGTGATTAACTCACTCACTCGTTCACTCACTCACTCACACAGTGATTCAATCACTCACTCATTCACTCCCTCACTCACTCAGTCACACTCACACACTGATTCATTCACTACCTCATTCACTCACTCGTTCAATCACTCACACATTGATTCACTCACACGTTCACTCACTCACACAGTGATTCATTCACTCATTCATTCACACACAGTGATTCATTCACTAACCCATTCACTCATTCATTCACACACAGTGATTCACTCACTCGTTCACTCACTCACACAGTGATTCATTCACTCACTCATTCATTCACACACAGTGATTCATTCACTTACCCATTCACTCATTCATTCACACACAGTGATTGATTCACTCACCCATTCACTCATTCATTCACACACAGTGATTCACTCACTCGTTCACTCACTCACACAGTGATTCAATCACTCACACAGTGATGCATTCACTCACACAGTGATTAATTCACTCACCCATTCACTCATTCATTCACACACAGTGATTCACTCACTCACACAGTTATTCATTCACTCACCCATTCAATCATTGATTCACACACAGTGATTCATTCACTCACCCATTCACTCATTCATTCACACACAGTGATTCACTCACTCGTTCACTCACTCACACAGTGATTCATTCACTCATCCATTCACTCATTCATTCACACACGGTGATTCACTAACTCACTCATTCACTCACTCCACAGTGATTCACTCACTCACTCGTTCACTCACTCACACAGTGATTCATTCACTCACTCATTCATTCACACACAGTGATCCCTTCACTCACCCATTCACGCATTCATTCACACACAGTGATTCACTCACTCGTTCACTCATTCACACACTCACACACAGTGATTCATTCACTCACTCATTCACTCATTCGTTCACTCATTCACACAATCACACAGTGATTCATTCCCTCACTCATTCACTCATTCGTTCACTCATTCACACACTCGCACAGTGATTCATTCTCTCATTCGTTCGCTCATTCACACACACAGTGATTCATTCACACACTCATTCACTCACTTGTTCACTCATTCACACACTCTCAGACAGTGATTCATTCACTCATTCACTCACTCGATCACTCATTCACACACTCACACGCAGTGATTCATTCACTCACTCATTCATTCACTCATTCACACACGCACACACAGTGATTAATTCCCTCACTCATTCACTCACTCGTTCACACATTCACACACCCACACACTCACACAGTGATTCATTCACTCACTCATTCACTCGTTCATTCACCCACTCAATCACACACAGTGATGTATTCATCCACTTACTCGTTCACTCATTCACCCGCTCACACACTCACACAGTGATTCATTCACTCACTCATTCACTCCCTCACTCACTCAGTCACACTCACACTGATTCATTCACTACCTCATTCACTCACTCGTTCAATCACTCACACAGTGATTCACTCACTCACTCGTTCACTCACTCACACAGTGATTCATTCACTCATTCATTCACACACAGTGATTCATTCACTCACCCATTCACGCATTCATTCACACACAGTGATTAACTCACTCACTCGTTCACTCACTCACTCACACAGTGATTCAATCACTCACTCGTTCACTCCCTCATTCACTCAGTCACACACACACAGTCACTGATTCATTCACGACCTCATTCGCTCACTCATTCACTCATTCACTCACTCATTCACACTCACACACTGATTCATTCACTACCTCATTCACTCACTCGTTCAATCACTCACACATTGATTCACTCACACGTTCACTCACTCACACAGTGATTCATTCACTCATTCATTCACACACAGTGATTCATTCACTAACCCATTCACTCATTCATTCACACACAGTGATTCACTCACTCACTCGTTCACTCACTCACACAGTGATTCATTCACTCACTCATTCATTCACACACAGTGATTCATTCACTTACCCATTCACTCATTCATTCACACACAGTGATTGATTCACTCACCCATTCACTCATTCATTCACACACAGTGATTCACTCACTCGTTCACTCACTCACTCACACAGTGATTCAATCACTCACACAGTGATTAATTCACTCACACAGTGATTAATTCACTCACCCATTCACTCATTCATTCACACACAGTGATTCACTCACTCACACAGTTATTCATTCACTCACCCATTCAATCATTGATTCACACACAGTGATTCATTCACTCACCCATTCACTCATTCATTCACACACAGTGATTCACTCACTCGTTCACTCACTCACACAGTGATTCATTCACTCATCCATTCACTCATTCATTCACACACGGTGATTCACTAACTCACTCATTCACTCACTCCACAGTGATTCACTCACTCACTCGTTCACTCACTCACACAGTGATTCATTCACTCACTCATTCATTCACACACAGTGATCCCTTCACTCACCCATTCACGCATTCATTCACACACAGTGATTCACTCACTCACTCGTTCACGCACTCACTCACACAGTGATTCATTCACTCACCCATTCACTCATTCATTCACACACAGTGATTCACTCACTCGTTCACTCACTCACACAGTGATTCATTCACTCACTCGTTCACTCACTCACACAGTGATTCATTCACTCACTCATTCATTCACACACAGTGATTCACTCACTCGTTCACTCACTCACACAGTGATTCATTCACTCACTCGTTCACTCACTCACACAGTGATTCATTCACTCACTCATTCATTCACACACAGTGATTCACTCACTCGTTCACTCACTCACACAGTGATTCATTCACTCACTCATTCATTCACACACTGTGATTCACTCACTCGTTCACTCACTCACACAGTGATTCATTCACTCACCCATTCACTCATTCATTCACACACAGTGATTCACTCACTCGTTCACTCACTCACACAGTGATTCATTCACTCACCCATTCACTCATTCATTCACACACGGTGATTCACTCACTCGTTCACTCACTCACACAGTGATTCATTCACTGACTCGTTCACTCACTCACACAGTGATTCATTCACTGACTCGTTCACTCACTCAACCAGTGATTCATTCACTCACTCATTCATTCACACACAGTGATTCACTCACTCGTTCACTCACTCACACAGTGATTCATTCACTCACCCATTCACTCATTCATTCACACACAGTGATTCACTCACTCGTTCACTCACTCACACAGTGATTCATTCACTGACTCGTTCACTCACTCACAGTGATTCACTCACTCGTTCACTCACTCACACAGTGATTCATTCACTCACTCGTTCACTCACTCACTCACACAGTGATTCACTCACTCGTTCACTCACTCACACAGTGATTCATTCACTCACTCATTCGTTTAGTAACTCCCGGGCGGTGGGGCGAACCTCAACCCACTGCAGCTTCATTCATGAATTCACTCATGTCGTCATCTATTCATTCGTTTGACTCATTCACTTAGTCCTTCATGCGGAGGGGGCTAAAGCCCCCCACACACAGAATCGTGATTCCTTCCCCTCCTCCATTCGTTCCCTTAATCACGAAAGATGCCACTGATGATGGTGGTGATGGTGGTGGTGATGGTAGTGGTGGTGATGGTGGTGGTGGTGGTGAT